>CM044014.1:55958724-56051224 GCA_024085815.1 Flaveria linearis | reverse complement strand
TGGAAGGCTTCATCAAGTGTCAAGACTCAAGGATGTGGGACTCCATTATCAATGGTCCCTTCATACCAAGCACTACTTCTACTATTGGTAATCGCGTCATTCCAAAAGATGTTGATGATTACTCAGAAGAAGACAGAAAGAGAATAGAGCTAGATCAAAGGGCTATGACTTGTCTTCAAACTGCTATCCCAAACTCCATCTACAGAGGCTTCAAGAAGTGCAAGACAGCCAAAGATTTATGGGATGCATTGAAGCTTATGTATGAAGGATCCAAGGAAACCCAAGAGAACAAGAAGAATCTCTTGAAGCAGCAGTTTGAGAACTTTACTTTCAGGCTGGTGAGACCTTGACTCAACAATACTTCAGGTATGTTGAGATAGTAGATACTCTGGTGGATATTGGAGTAGCTCTTGAGAATAGAGACATAGTTAGGAAGTTCATGTCTTCCCTTCCTAAACTATGGACACACTATTGTGTTGTAATCAAGAGAACTTCGGACCTTAAGACTCTTACTCTCACAGAGTTGTATGGTATCCTAAGTGCATTCCAGATGGAGATGAACATGCAGAACTCCTCTGATCACTCCAATAACCAACTGAGTTCAGCCCTTCATGTGGTTGAAAGGGAAATCACAGAACCACAACATCAGTTGCTGTGCTACCCTGACAGCTCACATAATGGACCCTACATTACTCTACCTGAGACTCAGAAGTCTTATAAGGTTCAACACAACTCCTTTCAGGATAGTTGTGCCTTTGTCTCTGGAAGTGGAAACTCTGGTGATTTTCAATATTGCTTTGATGATCTTGAGTGCTTCAGTCCAGATGATGTGGAGTATGTGGACATTGTCCAATAGATGGCTATTTTAACTTACAAAGCGAAGAAGTTCTTCAAGAGAACTGGAAGGCAATTCCCTCAAAACCCAGCCAACAGCAAGTTTGGGTTCGATAAGAGCAAAGCAAAGTGTTACAACTGCAACCAACTAGGTCACTTTGCTAGGGAATGCAAGGCTCCCAAGAACAACCCGGGAACCCCACAGGCCTCCACACATCCCTCAGCTTCAAAGCATGAAGAGAAGTCAACTGAAACAGCTGCAATAGCTCAAGAAGTTGACTGGAGCTTCATGGTACAGGATATGACTCCCGCTCAAGCACTCATGGCCGGAACAGATGATAATCAGGTATATGAATATCTTTGTACTCCAGCTTGTATTGCTAAAGTTAAACTCTATAAGGATTACAATACGGAAATCAGATCTGATGTTGAGTCTTTAAATATCTTAAAATCTGATTTTAAAAGAGCTGAATCTGACTATCAAAAGAAATTGAGGATTTAGAGAAAACTGTGTCTCTTTTAAAACATGAAAAGACCAACTACAAGACTCAAATTAAAGATCTGATATCCAACTATCTGAAGTTCAAGCCCAGTTGGTCACTACTGAGGCTCAGGCCAGGAAGCAAGCTATTGCTGAGCAAAACTTCCAAGCTATTCTTGCATCATCCTCTCTTTCCAAAATGTTTTATCAAAACAAAAAAGGGTTGGGAACCAATGAAATAGCTCCACCACACTCTTATGAGTCTATTAGACTACCTAGATGTGGTACTGAAGAGCAAGAGGTTCCAACTGCTGACCCTTCTCCATTGGAACTAGAAGATGAGGCAAAAATAGTGGCCACCACAGGGGAGAAACAGGAAGATACACTCATCTCCACCTGTGAAGAACAAATCCTAACCACCAAGGCAAGAAGAAGCAGAGCTAAAGCTGCAAGAAGGACTGCCAAGAAGGTTGCAGAGTCCAAGCTTAAGATTAACCCAAAGCAAAAGGGTGTCTTCATCTCTGCTGGATTCCAGGTGGTAGGTACTTCGGATTCAGGAAAGGAGTGTAATACCAGCACTCCTGTCCTACCAAAGGATCAGAGGTTGAAAGGGAAAGTTGCTGATGAAGAGAAGAAATCCAAGAAACAGCAACCTGCAAATTCCCAGAAGACTAACATTGCATGCATAATGTGTGATCTGCACAACCACATGGCTAAAGATTGTTACTACAATCCAGCAAGCACACATTATGCAAATAATGTTAGAAGAGAAGGAGTTAGGGAAGGTTTCTCAGTTGGACCATTTCAAACGGTACAAATAATGAAGAAGGGAAAGTTGGTCTCGGAAGCCAAGTTGCTTTCGGAAGAAAGTACTTCTTCCGAAGGGAAAATGGCTTCGGAAGCCAAAGGTTCTAAGGTTCGGAAGAACAAGAAGGCTCCCTTGAAACCATCCCAGAAGAAGACTACTTCGGAAGAAAGGTGATGAAGGCTTCTTCCAAAAAGGAAGCTTCGGAAGAAGACCATGCTGCAAAAGCTTCAACAAGCTCATCCTCAAAGATCAACCAAGGGATGGATTGGAAGATCAAGGAAGATGCTGTAGCCCAAACCTCTTCTTCAACGACCTCTATTGAACCCCAATGCATATCTTTTGGTTCAATTATGTCATTATCTTTGGAAGAGCCCAAAACCAGCAAGGCTTGGGCTTCCAAACAAACTAACTATCTCATCTTATGTGCAGGGACATCCATTTGACAAGAACAACAATGTCTGGATTGTAGATAGTGGATGCTCCAGGCACATGACAGGGAACAGATCTCTCCTTCAACAATTCCAGAACTATGATGGAGGGCCTGTCCAATTTGGAGGTGAGGCCGGAGGATATTTCTGGCAGAGGAAGTATATCCAATGGCAGAATAAACATTGACAAAGTTCACTTTGTCAAACAACTTGAACACAATCTGTTAAGTGTTTCTCAATTCTGTGACCAAAAGCATCAAATGCTTTTCACAGAACATGAGTGCATTATCCTCAAACCAGGGATGACAATTCCTCCAGAATTGGTGCTTCTTAGATCTCCCAGGAAAGGGGATATGTACAAGCTGAATATGAACAATGCTTCTCCTATGGTGAAGTATCATGCTTTCTTTCCAAAGCTGATAGTGAAGAGTCAACACTATGGCATAAACGCATGTGTCATGTGAATTTTAAAACAATGAATAAATTGGCTAAAAACAACTAGGTACATGGTTTTCCTAAAAAGGAATTTTTCTGCAAAGATAACTGTGTTGCATGTCTGAAAGGGAAACAACACAGGTCATCTCATAAATCTAAATGTGTTAACTCCATCACTACTCCATTACACTTATTGCATATGGATCTCTTTGGTCCCACAAGTATAATGAGCATTGGAAGGAAATCATACTGCCTTGTGATTGTTGAGATTTTACAAGATTTTCATGGGTATTCTTTTTAAGAAGTAAAGATGAAATGGCTGAAACTTTAAAATCTTTTATTCTTAAAATAGAAAATCAAATTGATCACAAGGTTAAGATCATTAGAAGTGATCAAGGGACTGAGTTTAAGAACTTTGTTCTTGACTCATTCTGTAACTCAAAAGGGATTGCCAGACAATATAGTGCTCCCAGAACTCCTCAACAAAACGGTGTTGCTGAGAGGAGGAATAGGACACTTATTGAGGCTGCTCGGACCATGTTAGCTGATTCAAAGCTACCTCTAACATTCTGGGCAGAGGCAGTCAGCACTGCATGCTATGTGCAGAACAGGGTTCTTGTAGTTAAGCCCCATGGAAAAACCCCTTATGAGTTATGGAACAAGAGGCCACCGTTCATTGGCTTTCTAAGGTCCTTTGGCTGTAGGTGTACCATACTTAACACAAAGGACAACTTAGCAAAATTTTCTAAGAAGTCGGATGATGCTATCTTTATTGGGTACTCTTCTAGCTCCAAAGCTTATAGAGTATACAACATCAAGAATCAACAATTTGAGGAGTCATCCAATATAGTTGTAAATGAGCACACTCCTTGTGTTAAGGGGAATGGACATAATTATATCTTTGATTTAGAATTGTTTCCAAACTATTCTAAACAATCTTGTGAGAATGTTTCAGCTGGAACAGGTGCTCAAGGTGATGCTGATGATGATGCAGATCAACTATTTGAGCTTCCCAGACCTCTTCCAAATTCTCCAAGAGCTGAAAGGCAACAAGCTTCAACCATTCACAGATCTGATAGTGTAACTATCTCCAGAATAGTAAAGCTTCAACAAGTGAATCACCTGATGAACCCCAAAGCTCCTCAGGTGATCCATTACAACACCAGGTTAAGGGAAGTAGTATTCTGAAGGAACAGGCAACTGTTAATACTACTTCACAACCAACCATTGATGATGTTTCTCAATCATTCAATCAGTCCTCATTGAATGACTTTGAAACAGCAGCTGGACAGAGTGATCTAGTTCCTGATCAGAATATGTCCAACCTAGACTTATCTTTGCAACTGGAAGTGATTCCTCGCCTTAGGATTCATAACACTCATCCAACTGAGAACATCATAGGGAATGTCTCTGAGGGTGTGAGAACAAGAGGGCAAACTCATCATGGGAATGTCTGCTTGTACTCATGCTTCTTGTCTTAGATGGAACCCAAGAAGGTGGAAGATGCCTTAAAGGATAGTAGTTGGGTTGAATCGATGCAGGAGGAGCTGCTTCAATTCACAAGACAAAAGGTCTAGAATCTATGCCCACTACCATCTGGTCAAGTACCCATAGGCACTAAATGGGTGTTCAGAAACAAAAAAGATGATAGAGGCTTGATTATCAAGAACAAGGCAAGATTAGTAGTTCAAGGGTATACCCAAGAGGAAGGAATCGATTATACTGATGTCTTTGCACCTGTTGCAAGACTTGAGGCAGTTAGGATCTTCCTTGCTTATGCTGCATCCAAGAACTTCACAATCTACCAACTTGATGTCAAGTGTGCATTTCTATATGGGGATATAGATAGGGAAATCTATGTATGTCAACCTCCAGGATTTGAAGACCCACAGCACCCCAACTATGTGTGCAAACTGGATAAACCTCTATATGAGCTGCACCAAGCACCTAGGCTGTGGTATGAGACCTTGTCTCAGTTTCTCCTGAAGAATGGTTACACCAGAGGTACCATTGACAAGACTCTTTTCATCAGAAAGAGTGGAAAAGACATATTGCTCGTTCAAGTCTATGTTGATGACATCATATTTGGTTCTTCAAATGACCAAATATGCAAGGACTTTGAGAGCATTATGAAGCAGAAATTTGAGATGAGTTCCATGCGAAAAATGGACTTTTTCCTTGGAATTCAGGTGAAACAGATGAAGGAAGGGTTCTTCATAAGTTAATCTAAGTATGTCTTAGACATCTTAGACAGATTTGAAATGAAGGACTGTAAACCAGCCAAGACACCCATACCCAGAAACCATAATCTTTGCCCTGACCTTGAGGGGGAGGATACTGATCAACATCAGTATAGAGCAATTATTGGTTTCCTGATGTATCTCACTGCTAGTAGACCAGATATCATGTTTGCCACATGCATTTGTGCAAGATATCAGGCTGCTCCCAAGGTGTCTCACCTGGCTGCTGTTAAGAGAATCCTCAGATACCTCAAAGGAGCACCTAAACTAGGTCTCTGGTATCCAAGAAATAGTGATTTCAATCTCTATGGATACTCTGACAGTGACTATGGTGGCTGCAACATTGACAAGAAATCAACATCAGGAGGATGTCAATTTCTTGGTGGAAGGATTATCTCATGGCAATGCAAGAAACAATCCTGTGTCTCTACATCAACTGCTGAAGCTGAATACATTGATGCTGCTAGCTGCTGTGCTCAACTGCTATGGATTCAAAATCAGATGTTAGACTATGGATTCAACTTCATGACTACTCCTATCCATATTGACAACAATAGTGCTATCTCCATTACTGAGAATCCGGTGAAGCACTCCAAGACAAAGCACATTGATATCAGGTATCATTTCATCAGAGATATTCATGAGAAACATCTGATAAAGTTAATCAAAGTTGACTCAAATGAACAATATGCTGATTTGTTCATAAAGGCATTTGATGAACAAAGATTTAAGTATCTCATATCAGCTATTGGGATGATAAACATTGATTAACTACCTCTTTTGAAAAGCTTTTTAAATGTGTAATGTCTTGTGTCAATACAATTTAAGCCCTGTTACAAAAGATCTTTAAATTATTTCAAGTGTAAATTCCTTCCGAAGAGGAATTAACTCTCGGAAGATATTCTTGAATATCTTCCGAAGCCAAATTCCTTAATGGAAATTTTCTTCTTGGAAGAGTTTTTGGTCTCGGAAGAAGCGATTGATTTTACATCAGATCTACTTCCGAAGCTTATATAACTCTCCATTCGGAAAGACAATTTTACCTTCCGAAGCAATGCCTTGCTTCGGAAGAGAAATTGCCTTCGGAAGACAATTACCTTCGGAAATGTTTTACATTGGAAGTAAAAGTTTTACTATGTAACGGATATCTTTTGGGCCCACTCTGTAAAAGGTAAAGATTTTGCTCATGATGGTCAGATTATTTAAAATTATCCCTTGCCGCCACTGTCATTTCTCAGCCGAAAACCACCATACCACCCACAGTAAACCTCAAACAGTTACCCTATTACCGCCACTACCACAATTCATCCCCTTTAAATAATCTTGACTGATCAATTTCATCTTCTTTTACCAATTTACTGCCCTAACTATTCTCTTCACTGTCAAACCTGAAATTTCACCCAAATTCAAGCTTACTTTCTCTGAAATGGCGCTAAACCCTCAGCACAACCAAGTCGCATTACTTGATTCATCAAGAGATGCCGACTTCACCCAAATCATCACCTTTCTTACTGAATCCACCTACCTCAGGGCGCTTACTATCAACCCCACCGTGTACTCCAACCATATGACTGAATTCTGGAGTAATGGTCAAGCTGATGTCCTTAATGGGGTTCGCGTCCTGAGAACCCGCATTTGTGGACAGGAGTTGATCATCACTGAACAACTCATCAGGGAGCATCTCGAGCTTCATGATGATGGGGCTCCTACTGAGTTCCTCAAATAAGACTTGGATGGCACCTACATCCTAATGGGATATGGTGGAGATGTGAGCAGGTCAACCGTCTACAAGTTCAACTTCTCATACCATTGGAAGTTCCTGCTACACATTGTTCTGCACTGCTTATCCAACAAGTCAGGGGGATGGGATCAAATCCCATATGAACTAGGATGCCTAGTTCATGGGTTGGTGAGACGCCTGCGCTTCAACTACTCAAGATTTGTGTTGACCAACTTGATTGAAAACCTGAGAAGGGATACATTCTTCATGTATCCCAGATATATTCAACACATAATCAACTATGAACTGGAATCGAGCAAGCTTGTCTATGCAGCTGCTCTTACTGTTCCCCAAGTGCGGCCTACCATCTTCAAGACATTAAAGAAGGTGTCCATCAACTTTACTGGACGGTACACTCCATTACCTCCAGAGATGATTGAGCGCATAGCTCCTGGTGACATCCCTGTTATCCCCACAGGTGATGAACCCACACCAGCAACCTCCACCACAAATGTCCCCACACCTTCTCTACCCATCAAAATCACTTACCAGAGACGCCCCAAACAAACCCTTGTTCAATCTACTCTGATTGAACAAGCTCCTCCAGTTCAAACCAAAAGGGCTAGAGTGGAACCATGGGCTCCCACTCAGTCCGAGGTCACACCATCCTTCACATTTGACCTCAATATGGGTTTTGAGCCTCCTCAGTCTCAAACCCAAGAGCCAGAACCTCAAGCCTTTAGCCCACAGGGTGAGTCTCTACACTCCCCTGTGCAGCCTTCAAGGGACAGCCCTACCATAGGCTCAATGCCTGTAGACATTAATCTAGGTCCCGGTCAGTAGGTTTAACCTTCTTATCTTTCACTGACCTTTTACTCCGTACTGATGAAGAGATAACATCTCTCCATGGCCATGAAGTTGATCTACAACACCCTCTCAAAGATCAACAGAGCCAAGAGAGATCCCTTATCTCTAGCCCCCATCAGCAGCCAGCTACTGAGGTGAGTCCCACTGATGTGGAGGGGACTCATGTAGGCTCAGCTGCCACTACTCAGAGTCTCTCATTGAGCTCTCAGGATAGTGGTAACATCATTAGGACTGAGTCTACGGCAACTTTGCCCATTGACATCTCTGAAAGAGATTACTTTGAGCAAAGGTATCCAGGGTGCCAAGAAGCCACAACTGGTGGTGAGACTGAACATACTAAGTATGTTATCTCATCTCCCCGTGATTCTTCACATGAAGATGAGGGAAGTATGCAACTCACACTTCAGTACTGCTCTCTAAGGTATCAAACCTGGAATCTCAGGTGAGGATCTTAGAGACAAGGAAAGCCACTCAGCAACTTGAGATTGACAATCTCAAGGCTAAACTAGCTGAGAAACAGACGGAGAGGTCTGTTAGGCATGTACCTATTCAAGTCTCATTGACTTCTTCCTCTATCTCATCTAGCTCTCAAGATGATGCTACCAAAAAGGGGGAGAAAGTTCAGAGACAAACATCTGAGGAACCACAGACCCAGTCCTTTACTTCCCAACTCATCACACTACCTGAGTCATCTCAATCAACTTTGAAGATTGACTCACAGATGCTTCATGATCTCTACAGACTTTTCACAAAGTTTGTATTGAGATCCTCCTTAGAACAGCCCAGCTCTGACACCACACTCATATATTTTGGGGCTGTGGAGCTTCAAAGACTTACTGCACCTTCCACCACTGTGGACGAAGTTGGTCAACCTAAGGTCCACATGGAACCTAAGATTAACTTCGAAGGGGAAATGGGGACTGATGGCCCAGCAACTAAAACAGATGGGACAGAACTTGCAGCAGCCTCTTCTTCGGAAGCTCAGGCTGAAACTTCCGAAGATGACATTGAAGCCTCAGAAGAACAAGGCAAGTCTTCCGAAGCTGAGATGGAAGCTGCAGAAGGTTTGTTCCAAATGTCCAAGGAACTGACCATCACAGATGTCATTGCTGAAATAGCATCTGAGGTGAGCAGGGAGGACATTTCTGATATACCTCCATCCCAAACACCAGCTGAACCTCTCTCTCAATCTGAACCCTCTATCCAAGAACCACCACAGTCAAGCTCTGCCAAAGACAAAGGCAAAAGGAAATTGACTGAGGAAGAGCTTCAGGAAGAGGAAAGGATTGAGAAGCTCAAGAAGAAAGGTAGGTTTCCCACTGAGAAGCTGCTAGCTGCTAGTTCTAAGGCAGCTGCAGCTAATCAGGAGGAAATCAACACTAAGAGAAGGACAACACTCATTGACTAGCTCATCAACTTAGGAGCTGCCAATGAGGAAGTACTCCTGCTACCACTAGAGGAGTTGGTGACTTTGGAGAGGACAACCAGGCTAAGGCTAGAAGAAGAAGCCAGGTTGGCCTTGGAGAGGGAAAAGAAGAACAAAGGGAAGCAGCCCTGCAGCTGAGAGAGGCTAGGATCAAATTCCTACTCTCAAGAGGCTTTAGTCTTCCTGAACTATCTTCACACGATGATGACATGATCCTGCTACTCCATAACAAAGAGCAGGATCAAATGGAGAAGGAAAGGAGGCAAGCTGCCAGGGAGAAGTTGAAAGAGAGGAAGCGGAGGGAGGAAGAAAAGGGGGTCACTGCCACCAAGAAGTCCAATGACAAAGCCTGGATGAAAGACTATCTCCGGGCTCATGGCTTCTCTGGTAGGCAGGTGGGACCTATGTCTGAAAGGACACTCCAACGGATTGTTAGTGAAATAAAAGCTGACATTCGTATGGGGAAAAAGAAGGAGATGTATAGGAGGGGACAGGGAATGGTCTTCACCCCAGCCACTCAACCACAGCCAACCACTCAACCACAACCCACACCAGAAGAACCAATTCCATTTCCTATCAAAACCGAACCTTCAGATGAAACCTACACCCCTGAACCTACAACTTTACCCAAACCTACCTCATCACCTCAGCCACCTAAACTTCATATCCTTAAACCCAAAACACAACCTAGAACCACTAAACCTAAACCTACCCAACAAAAACCAAATTCATCCTCTCAGCCTTCTAAACATCTCTCTCTTGAGGAAATAAAGGAGCTCAAGACAAGGCTGATCAACTGCACTACTATGAGCAACATCTCCTGTGAGGGAGACCTTATCAACATCACCTATGTTGATAACTCTTCAAGCTCCCTCACTCTAGGTCAATTTCTTGAGTTGCCTAGAAGTACTTTGGGCCAGGCTGCAAGACTTCTCGGTCTCAACTCTAATACTCTCAATGCTGAAGAGAAGAGACTAAGAAGGAAACTGGCGACTCTACTGCATACAAGGAAGGAGGACAGGATTTCTAGTCAGTCTCCTGGACCTAGGAAAGTTATGATCCAGTGGAGGTTCGATGAACCTTCTCACAACTTTATTGTGGAAAGGGAGAATGGTGAAACTAACAGGCTTAATGCCACTTTTCTACTGCATCTCAGCAGATTTGACATTGCTGAGCTTGCAGAGAAGGCATTCTCCAACCCCTCCAACTCTGAGACTGCTGCTATCATCAGAAACTATCTCAGCAGTCTTCATCTAGCCGAGCTAACTGCAAAGGCCAAGATCAAAGAAGAGTTGAAGTTGAGAAGACAGGAAGACAAGGAAAGACCTACCACCAAGGGCGCAGCCTTTCTACAGATGGTGGAGGGTCCAGAATTGGAACCTATAGTTAGATGGGAATATGACTATAGTTCCCATCAACTAACTCTTTTCAGAGGGCCATAACAAAGGGTACATATAATCCAAGGTGACAGACTGGATGTTCTGTCTACCAAGGATTTATACAAACTTCTCAGCACCACATCAGGGAAGAACAAGGAGATAGATAAATATCTACTCTCCTTGGTGCTGAAAGTTTTGAGAAGAAGAGAGAAGTGAAGTTTTGGTAGCATCAGCCTAGGGGGAGTTGGTTGGGTCATTATAAGGCTGGTGCAACCAAAACCACTTCATATAGTCATTTTGGTGCTACACTCAAAAGGGTTCCGAAGCTAAGTATGAGATCTTCCGAAGTCTGAAGAACAACAGCTGAAGTCATCGGCTGAAGAAAGAGCCGAAGACTATCTTCCGAAGACAAAGTCTGAAGAAAGAGCTGAAGACAAAGTCTACTTCTGAAGACAGGAGAAGACTCCAAGCCTCGGAAGAAGCAGTCTTCCGAAGTATAAGTGGCTTCGGAAGAAGTTATTCTTCCGAAGAAACTTATCCTTCGGAAGACACTGCTATGTCTAGTAGACATAAGTATGGTCTCTGACAGTCCGCTGCAGACCTCTGATACAGCATGGCTTCTTCCTAAAAAAAACCATGTTGTTGACCATACTTTATTCTACTGTATACCTTTTTATGATAGTACATGTTACCAACTTTAGTTGGTGAAAAAGTTAAGTCAGGGACATGTCCTGACTACCAACTCTCAGGTAAAATATCTGAAAGACCTCACCTAGAGTCTTGTAGTATAGATGTTTGGTTAGAGGTTTCCAGCTGGTATCAAAGTATATCCAGCTGTAGGTAGTATTTATATATCTTCTCTGTATAACTCATTAGGTAGCGAGAGAGATTTGAGTCCAAGAGTCTTGTAATCCTTTGAGTTGAGAAGCAATATATAAAAGTACCTTGAAAATTTACTTCATGTGTTCATTTACTGCCTGTTACTTGTTATATTGTGATCAACTCTTCATTGACTCTTGCTGAGTATTGTTCAAGGTGAGTTTGAGAGAAAAACCATCTGTTGAGTGACCAACAAACGATCCTGCATATATATATATATATATATATATATATATAATATATATATATATATTATATATATATATATATATTATGTATGTATGTATGTATGTATGTATGTATGTATGTATGTATGTATGTATGTATGTATGTATGTATGTATGTATGTATGTATGTATGTATGTATGTATGTATGTATGTATGTATGTATGTATGTATGTATGTATGTATGTATGTATGTATGTATGTATGTATGTATGTATGTATGTATGTATGTATGTATGTATGTATGTATGTATGTATGTATGTATGTATGTATGTATGTATGTATGTATGTATGTATGTATGTATGTATGTATGTATGTATGTATGTATGTATGTATGTATGTATGTATGTATGTATGTATGTATGTATGTATGTATGTATGTATGTATGTATGTATGTATGTATGTATGTACGTATGTATATATGTATCATATATATATTTATATATGTATCATATATATATGTATATATATGTTTATATATATATTTATATATGTACCATATATATATATATATATATATTTATGTGAGTGTCATATATATATATGTGTGTGTGTGTGTGTACACATATATATATATACACACATATATATACACATATATTTATACATATATATATATATGTATGTATGTATGTATGCATGTGTGTATATATATATATATGTATATATAATACCCATATATATATAAAAATAAATAAATAAATAAATAAATAATAATAATAATAATAATAGTGCAGGGGGCGATCTTGCCATTTCTAAAACTTAAATTAATAAGTTTGGTATACAAATGAAACAAACATTAAACCACAGGGACCATTTTGTAAAAATTTCAAAAAAAAAAAAAAAAAGAATTCTCTGTTTCTCTCTCCCGTCGACACTATTCCGGCCAAAGAGCCGGTCGACTCCGGCGAGGAAAAACGATCAAAAGACGCGGTTTTGACTCAATCATTGATTCCCGACAACTTTCTATGCAAGATTCGAACCCTATGCCTCGATTCAATTGAAAAATTGGAGCATTCCGACCCACAATCAACTTTCGGCCGACATCATCCACAATCACGCACTAAACAATAAAATTAATCAAATTGATTGTCCACATACAATCATTTAATCGTTTCTAAGCTGTTGATATACTCCATTCCATCTGAAACACACACGAATTACATCTCGAACACCATCCTCGGCCGCGGACCTGCAACTAGTCGAATACCACGTTTAGAGCTTCAAAACAGGTAATTAAAACTACCATTATGCTCGATTTCATGTGGGGATTGAAAGCCCTAACCATACTCTGATTAACAACATCGATTTGGGCTTCAATTTGGTCGAATTCGTTCTAGGGTTCATACTATTTTGGGAGGGTTCTTTTGTTGGTGTTTAAAATGAAAGAGAACAGAGAACCATCGCGGCTATAAGCCTTTGGTTCACTGGTTCACGGTTCCCTTGCAATCCTTGAGGTCACGGGTTCGAACCCGTGCCTCCACACATATTTTTTTAAATGCCTTTATAACCTTTAAAAATTTCAGAAAAATTCTCAAAAATTATAAAAATCCTTTTATAAGCTCTGTTTATTTTTTTAATCATCAACCTTAAATTTCTGTAATTTTCTTTAAGTTTAAACCTTTATAAAATTTATATAACAAAGACAATTAGTTTAATTCTTGTATGGATTCTTTTAAATAAATGGTAAAAATCAGATTAAATATAAGACTTATTTTATAAAAGTGCCTAATTAGTTTCTGTAAATTAACTTATTAAAAACCTTAACAATTTATGTTTATATCGTTATAAATAGTTTATTTCGTTTAAAAATAAGCTTTAAATAGTTGAATTAGGCCGTATTTTACAGTCAACTTACAGAGGCCATAACTTCTGCATAACAGATTCAAATCAGTTAAACCTTATGTCCATGACGAATTCGTCGAAAGACGAATCTGTTGATATATAAAACATTGAAAAACTCATTCGTTTAGACCTCCAAATAGTCGTTTTCGTAACAGCTAGCAGTTCTGCGCAGCTGTAAAGATCCACGTTTTTCTCATATTTCGGTAATCCAAATCAGAAACTTTTCTAAATGAAATTTGTTTAGAAGTCACTAGTCTAGTAAACTGGAGATTTTCAGAATTTTTAAACGTCGTTTAGTATTTTTAACGAGTGCGAAAAGACAAGGGCAGAACTGGAATTTTTCAGATTATAATTTGCCTTACGTTGTCGTAGGTTCTCGCGGCGTTAACCGAGCCTAAACCTTTTTCTGATTATTGTCATTCGTGTATAAGGTACGGATTCTTGGTTATCTTTATCATAGTATAAATTCGGTTCCGTTACTTTGTAGTACGGATTTTTAATACGTTATTTCCGTTAATATGAATCGTTTAGCCTTATTATTCGTATATCCTTATTATTTGATTATGTTCCGATTCATTCGACTCATTAGTGTTATTTATTGACACCTGTAGCATGCAATATATATTTTATGAATTGTGCTCATTATTGCATGTTCCTATAAATGTTTTATTGATATGTTATATGTTGGTAGTTGTGCTACCATTTGTTTTGATACTCTGTTACCCGAGCTCTCCGACATGTCATTGTGGCGTCAATGATGTGACACTTTTCGTGACGGTGTGTAATAAATAGTTCACGGCGTCTCCGTTAACACGTTAGTACTCAGGTAGTACTTTGGCCATAATATCTGGGAGGCGGATGGATCGATCCTAGTTCAGTTCAGTTCAGTTCAGTTCCGGGGGATGGAATCATGTGTGTACGCCCCACACACCATCTCATTAGTGCATAGTCTAGCTAGCTATGTACTTATCAGTTCAGTTTTGGCTCTGGGTACTTCTTACATTACACGACTTATTTTGTTGTATATACGTGTCGTGTAGATCAGTTCAGTTCAGTATTACATGTTCAGTTCAGTATCAGTATTATATGTTCAGATTCAGATTTCCGTTTTAGTATCGTATAATCCGTTCAGAATTCAGATATAAGTATTTATGCTTTGTATTGTTACTATTGTTATTTCCGTCACTGAGCAATTTTTGGCTCAGCCGTATTTCCTTTTTGTGGTGTTTTCTTATTTGATTGTAGGTAATCAAGGGGTTCCGGGAAATCAGTGAAGAGTGGTTGAAGATCAAGATTGGATTTTACTTTAATTGATGTAATGAATAACTTAATTAGGTTCTTTCGGATTATCTGGTTGTGTTTGAAATTATCTCTTTAATATCGTGAAATGGTTTTTGATTTGATATCTGTAATAGTGACACGTCAGCCTCTCCGGGTTGGGGTGTTACAGTTATGGTATCAAAGCAAAGGCTCTTTCCTGTAGAAAACTTAAACATTAATAATAAACTTGTGAGGTAATGGGTAGACGTTGGGTTAGGATCTAATTTTTGTTCCCAATCAGAATTCAAGTATTCACACGTGTATCTTCATTTCAGATGGCTCCTAAGAGACGTGTGAACAACCGCAATAACTCGAATGGCCCCTCATCTGATACTCCTCTTGAAACCCTCGTTGCTAATGCCGTAAACGCTGCTATTTCTGGGATACTCCCTAACCTGATGACTCAGACTGCTCAAACAGTCATCCAGCAGATGCAACATGCAAATTCAGAGGGAAACAACACAGGACCTCCACCCGGTGTAAATAACTCAGAGCCACCTTCTGGCGGGAACAACACAGGAGCACCTTCCGATGATAATACACCACCACCCCGTGATGGTATTCATGTCTGGTTGGAACGTTTTCAGAAGCAAAGGCCTAAGTCTTTCAGTACTTCCAATGATCCGGTCGAGGTGCAAAACTGGATCAGTCATATTGAGAAATTGTTTGAGGTACTTGGTGTTGAGGACGTATACAAAGTAAGGTTGGCTACTTACAAGTTAGAAGATGATGCTCACAGATGGTGGACGACTGTGAAACAAGCTAGAGGAGGAAACGAATATGCAGCTACACTTCCTTGGGATAAATTCCGAGGAATGTTTTATGAGGAATACTTCACTGCTGCTGACCGCACTGAGTATCGTAGACAATATGCTAATATTAGACAGAGGGATGACGAGCACATAACAGATTTCAAGACACGATTTACGCGATTGGTGAGTTTTCTTGGTGCATCTGCAGGCTCACCGCAAGAGCAGACAGAAAATTTTCAGTGGGCCATATGTGAAAGAGATCGAAAGTTTATTTGAATCATCGGTTTAAAGATATTAATGAAGTGGTTGATGCTGTTAAAAATCTGTATAATGATAAAAAGAATGGAAAGAAGTCGTATGATGATAATCGCAAGCGGCCTAGGGAGAATGACCAGGATCGGTCTTCTTCTCATACGAATAAGAATCAGTCTTCACCACCACGAGACCGTCGAAACCGTTTCGATCGCAACAACAACAATAACTCCCGATCATGGAATAATCGAAACCAGAACCAGAAATCAACTCATAATCAGACTCAGCAGGTTCCTACTCGTACTCAACCACCAAATCAGCAGCACCCTAATCAGGATCGGAATGCTATCCCTCAGTGTAACACATGCGGGAAACTTCATAAGGGAGCTTGTCGTCTGGCCGGAGGATTATGTTTCCGATGCGGACGTGCAGGACACATGATTAGGGATTGCCCTCAGCGCGACCCTCGTAATAACGCTGGAGGGAATCAAGCTAAACCTGCAACTGGAGGACGAGTTTTTGCGCTCACTGCAAATGAAGCGGCTAACGCACCAGGTATATTTCTGACACCCTTAGTTAGCAACGTATTATATACATATATATGTCTTATCTGATACTGATAGTAAATGCCCTAGGTATGATCTCCGGTACCCTTTGCATAGGAAAGCGGGATATTTATGTCTTGTTTGATACGGGCGCTACGCATTCTGTCGTATCTCTTTTGTTTGCTAAGTACTTAAGGACTGCACCGACTGCGTTAGAGCACGCTTTGGCTATTACAACTCCATTAGGAGAGTCGACTATCATCTCGCATGTCTATAGAGATTGTCCGATCAGAATCGAGTCTATTATTCGTAAAGCTGATTTGTTTCCTATGCAAATGAGTGACTTTGATGTCATACTTGGTATGGACTGGTTAACTCGACATCACGTTACTATTGAATGCCAGACTCGTCGTGTTTGTTTGGAAATCCTCAATGCCCTGAACTTGTTTATCAAGGGACTCAGCCTCGGAAATCGTTGAAAATCATCTCTGCGCTTAAGGCTCAGAAACTCTTATCGCACGGTTGCGTGGGATTCCTAGCTTCGGTGAAAGCTACATCTTCTGAAAAGCCGAACATATCTGATTATCCGATTGTATGTGATTTTCCTGACGTGTTTCCTGAGGAGTTACCCGGACTTCCACCAGATCGCGAAGTAGAATTCACTATTGATCTTATTCCAGGTGCTGAGCCGATTTCTAAGGCACCGTATCGTATGGCACCTATGGAGCTTAAGGAGTTAAAGGAGCAGTTACAGGAATTACTAGATTTGGGATTTATTAGACCAAGTGTCTCGCCTTGGGGCGCACCGGTCCTATTCGTGAAGAAGAAAGATGGTTCTTTGAGACTCTGCATTGACTACAGAGAACTCAACAAGATCACTATCCGTAATCGTTACCCTCTGCCTCGTATTGATGATTTATTTGATCAGCTTCAGGGTGCAAAGTGTTTCTCTAAAATCGATCTGAGGTCTGGTTACCATCAGTTAAAGATCAAGGAGTCTGACGTCCCTAAATCTGCCTTCCGTACTCGGTATGGTCACTATGAATTCCTGGTTATGCCGTTCGGGTTAACTAATGCCCCGGCCGTATTCATGGACCTAATGAACCGAGTCTTCCGCAAGTTCCTCGATAAGTTCGTCATTGTATTTATCGACGACATCTTAATTTATTCTAAAAGTAAGGAGGAGCATGAGAATCATCTTCGTATCGTGCTTGAAACACTACGTGAAAAGAAGCTTTATGCCAAATTTTCAAAGTGTGAATTTTGGCTGAGCAAGGTAGCCTTTTTGGGTCATGTTGTTTCTGCGGAGGGTATTATGATGGACCCTGCTAAAGTTGAGGCGATCACTAAGTGGCCTAGACCGACCTCAGCCACAGAAGTCCGTAGTTTTCTTGGCCTTGCTGGTTACTACCGCAGATTTGTTGAAGGTTTTTCTGTTATAGCTTTACCCCTTACGCAACTGTTAAGGAAAGGGGTTAAGTACTCTTGGAATGACGAACGAGAGAAAAGTTTTGAAGAGCTCAAGAAAAGATTGGTGTCTGCTCCTGTTCTCACACTTCCATCGGGCACGGGTGGATATCAGATTTACAGTGATGCCTCTAAAAAGGGACTTGGATGTGTGCTAATGCAGCATGGTAAGGTCATTGCTTATGCTTCGCGGCAGCTGAAACCTTACGAGGTTAATTATCCTACGCATGATCTTGAACTCGCTGCTGTTATTTTCGCATTGAAAATATGGCGTCATTATCTTTACGGAGAGACTTGTGATATTTTTACTGATCACAAGAGCTTGAAATATATCTTCACACAAAAGGAACTAAACATGAGGCAGAGAAGATGGTTAGAGTTGTTAAAAGATTATGATGCCAATATTCAATATCATCCGGGAAAGGCCAATGTGGTGGCCGATGCTCTTAGCAGGAAGAGCTCAGGAACAGTAGCCTCCCTACAGCTACAGCCTCAGAACATTGCTGATCTTGATAGATTGGGTATTGGCCTACATAGTGGTAAGAGCAACGGATATCTCGCAACACTCCAGATTGAGTCAGACTTAATATCCCGGATTAAGAACGCACAGAAAGACGATGGTGAACTCTGGGCAATCTTACAGAATGTGGAGATTGGTAAACAACCAGAATTCAGAGTGGATGAGCACGGAGTAATCTGGTGTGGTAAACGTTTATGTGTGCCTAATGATTCTTCTCTTCGAGAATCGTTATTAGCTGAGGCACATAGTTCTCCGTTTTCTATTCATCCTGGATCTACTAAGATGTATCGGGACCTTCGTCAGAACTTTTGGTGGAATGGAATGAAAGAGGATGTGGCTAAGTATGTTAGCCGTTGCCTTACTTGTCAACAGGTCAAGATTGAGCATCAAAGAGCTAGTGGTTTGCTTCAGCCACTACCTATTCCTGTATGGAAATGGGATGATATTTCCATGGATTTTGTGACAGGGTTGCCAAGGACATTTAAGAAAAATGATACGATATGGGTTGTCGTTGACAGATTGTCAAAGTCAGCTCACTTTCTCCCAATTCAGAAGGGATTTTCAGTTAGCAAACTGTCTGAAGTGTTTACACAAGAGATTGTTAGACTTCATGGCACTCCGGTGTCAATCGTGTCTGATCGAGACCCGAGGTTCACTTCTCGCTTTTGGAAGGGTTTGCAAGCTGCATGGGGTACCAAGTTGAGGTTTAGTACGGCGTTTCATCCGCAGACTGACGGTCAGTCGGAGCGTACTATTCAGACACTTGAGGACATGCTTCGAGCTTGTGCCTTAGAGTGGACTGGGAACTGGGATGAATACTTGTGTTTAGTCGAGTTTGCTTACAACAATAGTTGGCAAGCTAGCATTGGCATGGCACCTTTTGAATTATTGTATGGTCGTAAATGTAGAGCACCTATTTGTTGGGAAGAAGTCGGTGAAAGAGTCATCGAAGGACCCGAGTTAGTTCAAATCACGAATGAAAAAGTTGCTATTGCTAGAGAAAAGTTAAAAGAAGCTCAAAGTAGACAGAAAAGCTATGCAGACCGACACCGTCGACTTTTGGAGTTTAAGATCGGTGACAAAGTATTCCTGAAGGTTTCGCCTTGCAAAGGTGTACGACGTTTTGGTCTAAAAGGGAAACTTAGTCCACGGTTTATCGGACCCTTTGAAATTCTAGAAAGAGTTGGCGAGGTTTCGTATCGTTTGGCTTTACCACCTCAACTGTCACATGTGCATAACGTCTTTCATGTATCTCTTTTAAGGGGATACAATTATCATCCTATTCATGTGGTTAACTATCCACTTCATTTGATTCGTGAAGACTTATCGTTCGAGGAAGAACCAGAAGCTATCCTTGACCGACAAGAACGCATTATGCGTAGGAAAACTATCCCTTTTGTTAAAGTATTATGGAAAAACCATTCCGAACGTGAAGCTACATGGGAGATAGAAGATGAAATACGTTCTCAATATCCGTATCTATTTACCTCTTAGGTATTATCTGTTATATGTTTCTGTTATTAGTATAAAGTTATCTGTTTCTTGAACATCACAGTACTCCGTGTACGTTATGCCATATCTTTGTTCAAGCTGTATCTAGTAATTTCGTGGACGAAATTTTTTTTAGGGGGTAGAATTATAATACCCATATATATATAAAAATAAATAAATAAATAAATAAATAATAATAATAATAATAATAGTGCAGGGGGCGATCTTGCCATTTCTAAAACTTAAATTAATAAGTTTGGTATACAAATGAAACAAACATTAAACCACAGGGACCATTTTGTAAAAATTTCAAAAAAAAAAAAAAAAGAATTCTCTGTTTCTCTCTCCCGTCGACACTATTCCGGCCAAAGAGCCGGTCGACTCCGGCGAGGAAAAACGATCAAAAGACGCGGTTTTGACTCAATCATTGATTCCCGACAACTTTCTATGCAAGATTCGAACCCTATGCCTCGATTCAATTGAAAAATTGGAGCATTCCGACCCACAATCAACTTTCGGCCGACATCATCCACAATCACGCACTAAACAATAAAATTAATCAAATTGATTGTCCACATACAATCATTTAATCGTTTCTAAGCTGTTGATATACTCCATTCCATCTGAAACACACACGAATTACATCTCGAACACCATCCTCGGCCGCGGACCTGCAACTAGTCGAATACCACGTTTAGAGCTTCAAAACAGGTAATTAAAACTACCATTATGCTCGATTTCATGTGGGGATTGAAAGCCCTAACCATACTCTGATTAACAACATCGATTTGGGCTTCAATTTGGTCGAATTCGTTCTAGGGTTCATACTATTTTGGGAGGGTTCTTTTGTTGGTGTTTAAAATGAAAGAGAACAGAGAACCATCGCGGCTATAAGCCTTTGGTTCACTGGTTCACGGTTCCCTTGCAATCCTTGAGGTCACGGGTTCGAACCCGTGCCTCCACACATATTTTTTTAAATGCCTTTATAACCTTTAAAAATTTCAGAAAAATTCTCAAAAATTATAAAAATCCTTTTATAAGCTCTGTTTATTTTTTTAATCATCAACCTTAAATTTCTGTAATTTTCTTTAAGTTTAAACCTTTATAAAATTTATATAACAAAGACAATTAGTTTAATTCTTGTATGGATTCTTTTAAATAAATGGTAAAAATCAGATTAAATATAAGACTTATTTTATAAAAGTGCCTAATTAGTTTCTGTAAATTAACTTATTAAAAACCTTAACAATTTATGTTTATATCGTTATAAATAGTTTATTTCGTTTAAAAATAAGCTTTAAATAGTTGAATTAGGCCGTATTTTACAGTCAACTTACAGAGGCCATAACTTCTGCATAACAGATTCAAATCAGTTAAACCTTATGTCCATGACGAATTCGTCGAAAGACGAATCTGTTGATATATAAAACATTGAAAAACTCATTCGTTTAGACCTCCAAATAGTCGTTTTCGTAACAGCTAGCAGTTCTGCGCAGCTGTAAAGATCCACGTTTTTCTCATATTTCGGTAATCCAAATCAGAAACTTTTCTAAATGAAATTTGTTTAGAAGTCACTAGTCTAGTAAACTGGAGATTTTCAGAATTTTTAAACGTCGTTTAGTATTTTTAACGAGTGCGAAAAGACAAGGGCAGAACTGGAATTTTTCAGATTATAATTTGCCTTACGTTGTCGTAGGTTCTCGCGGCGTTAACCGAGCCTAAACCTTTTTCTGATTATTGTCATTCGTGTATAAGGTACGGATTCTTGGTTATCTTTATCATAGTATAAATTCGGTTCCGTTACTTTGTAGTACGGATTTTTAATACGTTATTTCCGTTAATATGAATCGTTTAGCCTTATTATTCGTATATCCTTATTATTTGATTATGTTCCGATTCATTCGACTCATTAGTGTTATTTATTGACACCTGTAGCATGCAATATATATTTTATGAATTGTGCTCATTATTGCATGTTCCTATAAATGTTTTATTGATATGTTATATGTTGGTAGTTGTGCTACCATTTGTTTTGATACTCTGTTACCCGAGCTCTCCGACATGTCATTGTGGCGTCAATGATGTGACACTTTTCGTGACGGTGTGTAATAAATAGTTCACGGCGTCTCCGTTAACACGTTAGTACTCAGGTAGTACTTTGGCCATAATATCTGGGAGGCGGATGGATCGATCCTAGTTCAGTTCAGTTCAGTTCAGTTCCGGGGGATGGAATCATGTGTGTACGCCCCACACACCATCTCATTAGTGCATAGTCTAGCTAGCTATGTACTTATCAGTTCAGTTTTGGCTCTGGGTACTTCTTACATTACACGACTTATTTTGTTGTATATACGTGTCGTGTAGATCAGTTCAGTTCAGTATTACATGTTCAGTTCAGTATCAGTATTATATGTTCAGATTCAGATTTCTGTTTTAGTATCGTATAATCCGTTCAGAATTCAGATATAAGTATTTATGCTTTGTATTGTTACTATTGTTATTTCCGTCACTGAGCAATTTTTGGCTCAGCCGTATTTCCTTTTTGTGGTGTTTTCTTATTTGATTGTAGGTAATCAAGGGGTTCCGGGAAATCAGTGAAGAGTGGTTGAAGATCAAGATTGGATTTTACTTTAATTGATGTAATGAATAACTTAATTAGGTTCTTTCGGATTATCTGGTTGTGTTTGAAATTATCTCTTTAATATCGTGAAATGGTTTTTGATTTGATATCTGTAATAGTGACACGTCAGCCTCTCCGGGTTGGGGTGTTACAGTATATATATATATATATTTATGTATATATATGTATGTATGTATGTATATATATATATATATGTATATATATATGTATATATATATGTATATAAATAATATATATTAAAATATAATAATAATAATAATAATAATAATATAATAATAATAATAATATTATTAGGATCTTAAAAAAGTTCTTTTAAACTAAACTTGGATTATTTTTAAAATATTAAGTATTTGTTAAATAAGTAATAACTTGATAGTAAATCATTTATATTCAAAATAATGATATTTGTTTCTCGGGTATGAAGTACCGTCGTACCCAACAAAATGAAAAGGCCCCTATATATATATATATATATATATATATATATATATATATATATATATATATATATATATATATATATATATATATATATATATATATATATGTATATATATATTATGTATGTATATGTATATATATATGTATATATATATATGTGTATATATATATGTATATATATGTATATATATGTATATATATATATGTATGTGTATATATATATATATGTACATATATATATATACATATATATATATGTACATATATATATATACATATATATGTACATATACACATATATGTATGTGTATATATATATATTTGTACATATATATATATATACATATATATATGTACATATATATATATACATATATATGTACATTACACAATAGTATTTTGGTAATTTGTTTTTATCGTCAAAATCAAACGTAAACAAAACTCTTCAAATATGACACAATGAGTCTTATGACACAATGAATATAATGACACAATGAATATAATGACACAATGAATATAATAACACAATGAATATAATGACACAATTAATCTTATGACATAATGAATCCTATTCTTGAATAGGCATAGAATCAACTGTTGAGGTGCTTGAAGCTTATTTATCCTTAATGCTTTGAAGATATAAACTGCAATTGCGTATAATGTGACCAGATTGTTTGCAAAACCCACAATTTCTCAACTTTTTTCCTGCTTGTTCGATAGCTAACTCATGAGCCGACTTCATTCTTTTCGGCCTACCTTTTGTCTTTTGCTTAACAGGTACACGGAATTTTGCTTCATTTCTTGCGCTCCCTCCAGTTAACTCTGCAAACCTATCTCTCCTGCTTGGAGGTGGGGCGACCATTTGAACTTCATCAGCCTTAGACTTGTAACTATTCAAATAATCAAGATAAAAATACAACTCGTCTTTGTTCGTAACCAATTGATTAACGATATTTGTTTTATTCAGACACAATGATAATACAAAAGACATAATGACGAACAAAAAGACACAATGATGATATCTAAGACACAATGATGATGTCTAAGACACAATGATGATGTCAATCAATAACAAAATTCATATAACAAACACAACAGCATAAAAGACATAACATATAGAGACTCACCTGATATTTATAAAATATGTTCAACAACATATTGATAATGTCCAGTGTAATCTAACAGTATAGACACATTAACTGTTTTATTCAGGCACAATGACAATACAAAAGACACAATGACAAACAAAAAGACACAATGATGATACCTATGACACAATAATGATACCTATGACACAATGATGATGTCAATCAATAACAAAATTCACAGAAATCAGACAGTATAGGCACAATGATGATCCAAAAGACAAAATTACGATGCGAAAATTAACATACTATTTCAATTACAGTATATAATCGTCTTCATACGTACCAAACTGATGATCAATCGTCGACATCGGCGAAGTAATTGATGTAAAGCAATCTTCAACAGATGAATTCGATCGTTTGAATCTTCAACGATTGAAATTGATGTAAGCTGAAACTTCGTACGTTTAAATCTTCAACGATTGAAATTGATGTAAGATGAATTCGATCGTTTGATCGTTTGAAAACCTCAATCGTACAGAAAAAGTCAATATATCCCACACCTTCATCTTAATAAATTAGACTTCCTAAAATACCCCTCCTATTTTTAAAAATATGCCACATGTCACTCACCGATTGCTTCTCACACTTTTTACATAATGTTACCTTTGTATTTGAACTTTTCTCTTTATTATATTAATATTGATAAAACTAATCAAGGTCTAAAAGGCCTTGTGGCTCGTTCAAACATCCAATTATATCGATCAATCTTCCTCAATATCTTCTGCAAACTGACGTTTGAATGAATGATTAAGCACAAGTCAAAAACAGATGTGAAATCAACATCACCTCTTAGAGGTCATATTCTAAATACACGGTTAATTTGTACATTGAACTCAAAATCAGCGGTTAATTTGTGTTTGGTCTATAGCTAGTAACTAAACAAGTGATACTAAATGGTTTCTATTTAAACAGTTAGACCAGTTGTCGCTCTAATTTCCTTAACATTGTTAAAAGATCTGAATCGGAAAGAAAGTGTTTTTTAAGCCGGTCCAGTCCAAACCGGTTTAAAGGTTTCGAGTATTCGGTTAGAAAAAACGGTTTGATTACCAAAAAAAACGGTCAGATTTCAAAATCGAACCAATTTGAAAAAATTAAAGGTTTGTACATGTCTACTTAAGGGTGTGAATTTCTGACAAGACCTGAAAACATGACACAGACCTAACACGAAATTCGCGGGTTTGGGTTTACTATAAACGGGTTCGGGTCGAACCAGTGAACCTACTTAGCTAAACAGGTCGGGTTTTAGTTCAACCCAATGGTTCGTAAGGTTTGACCCGTTTAACCCATTTTTTATTTATATTACTTTTAGTATATATTAATATCACAAATTATCTTATGTGTTTTATTTCGAAATTTATAACTTAAAATAGAAATTGGTATAAAATTTCCATCACTAAAATATAATTGTGTTATATGAGTTGGTATTTTTGGTTGTAAAATAAAAAAAAATATAAAAGTTTAATAATTTGGGTCAATCGGGTGGTGTTCGTGTTAACCAGTAAATCTTCGTGTCGTGTTTGGGTTGACACTTCTAACATAATTTTCGGGTCCGGGTCGTTTTCATGTTCATATAAAAGTTTCTTGTTCGGGTCATGTTGGACACAACAACCCGAAAACACGGCCCGCTTAGTATCTCTATGTCTACTTTATTAAGAGTGGGGTTGTTTAGAAGTGTGGAAAAGATGGTTAAATTTAACGGCAACGTGGCTAACGTTGTAATAGTTTCTCTAACGACCAACGAGTAGTACCGACTCAACCAACGTTAACACCCGTTTTGTTTACCATTTTTTGTTTAAACTTGATCAGTGCATTTTCCCTCTTTCTACATCTCTCTGCTTTTATATAAAACCTCCAAAACTGCAATCGCCCTTAATTCATCTTCCCGATGATCCTCTCTCTATCTCACAAGTATGAATAGTATGATGTAAGGATCTAAGTATATTATGGAGTCGTCTCTGTGGACGATGAGGAAAATATTCAAGTTCTTCATGCTTCTTTTGGTTTTATTCCGTGATATCAGATCCCACTCTCAACTTCTACCCGATCAAGAAGGTACTCTACGCTACTGTGTTCCTCATATTGATTTCAATCACTTGTTCTTCGCCTTTTTTTATTGTTCGTGTTCGTTTCACTCTCTTGATCTTCCTTCTAATTGTTTCAACAAATTAGATTGTCCAATTTATGTTTGGACAAATTGGTTCTCTCTCTTATCTTTTAATTTTTACAGACAAAAGCATACTCTCTTGTCACTTTTAATCATCATATATGCATTTTACAGTATTTGATCATACAATATTTTGATCGAAAAGGAAATTACTTTACCATAAATATGGCCCCTGAGGACTTATGGACTTTGAAGGTCGCGTAGTTGATTTTATCAAAGCTGCGTTTACAAATTGCAACGCTTCAATATCCGACTAGAAAATAGCGGATATTGGTTGAAGACTTAATTTAATAAAGTCTTTATGTGTCAAACTTTTTTGATGTGAGTTGGAGTTGATGGTGTAAATTAGTGTTGATAGGGTGAATTTTGTTTTGGGTGTTATGCTGCCTCCCTTTAAGCATTTTGTTAGAAGTTATGTTTTAATGAAATGCTCCATTTTGTTGGTAAAATGGAAGAAATAAAACCTTGAAGATGTTTCCTTATTACTCAAAACATCTAAAGATAATTCCTATGAGCAGATGAGTACGAATATACTGTCCCACACTTTCATTTTTAACATTTTATATCATGGAGCTTTGTGCTTTTATTATACAACATATTTCAAAGTATTACATTATGTTGTAAGATATAATAATTCTATAACGAGGGATCCAAGTACTACAATCTAATATATGAAAATTATTTAAAATTATTAATGAATGACATAAAAAAACTAAGATTTGTAAATATCTAAGGTTCTATGAATTAAACTTCATTACAAGATTTGGCCACCAAACTTATTGGTCTGAGATATGATAACATGTTTCTTTACCATTTAAGCTTTGAGAGGGCCCCTTGTGCTTGATCTTAATCTATGAAATGGTTCATTCACTTTAACATAGGGCTGCTGGCATTTAGATGCATAGCAGTCTGATCGATAAACTGACGTAGACAAATAGCTCGTTGCATGTGTTTAATTTGGCTTCTGTTACGTGTAATTGTACATCTTATTACAAAATAATTAACCCTTAATTTGTTAGTGTGTTAACTTATCTTTTAATGAGAAATCACCTTCTTCTACAACTTTGAAGATTATGTTTTCTATTTGACTGCTATATGATGGATGAATAATATATATAATGTTAAGCCAATTCACATATTTTTGTTTTTGGTTTGTAACAGTTGAAGCTATGCAGTTGATAGCCTCAAAGCTACAATATAACGATTGGCGTGTCGCTAGTGATTCATGCAGTAGAGGTTTTGGGCTTAATAATACAATTTCCCAAAACAAGAGAGGGCTTATGCAATTTGGCAGCAACGTAGCTTGCAACTGTACTGCCACTGTTTGTCACATATCAAGAATGTATGAATCTGTCTCCTTACACAAACACTTCTATGTATAGAGTATAGACACACACTTAAACCAAAATGCAAGCTGATGAATAGAAACTGCTGAATGATATTATTATTGCTATTAGTATGATTTAACTTTATGAAAAATATGCTGAATTACTATACCTTAAGAGGGTAGTTTCATCAAACATCATCAATGGAGATTATTTTTTTATTAATTGCAGCCAGTTAAAAGGACTCAATTTGGCAGGAGTTTTACCTGAAGAATTTGTAAATCTCACCTATCTGCAAGAGATGTAAGTGCACCATCAAACTTTCATTAAGCAGGAAGTATTAAACATTGTTATATGCTTATATTATAGTTTGTTCCTTTCTGTGTTATATTCATTCACTGCATGAATCTTGTAATGTTACATAGAGATCTATCTCGCAACTACATAAATGGCACTATCCAGCACGTTTTGGTCAGCTTCGTGTTAGCATTTTGTAAGAGTTGTTATTTGCTTCATTCTTCCATTCTTTGACTTGAATTCATAAAATTTACTCTTTGACATTTTATTTGCCACAGAAGTCTTTTGGGGAACCGACTCAGTGGGCCTATACCTGAAGAAATTGGTGATATGTTTACACTTGAGGAGCTGTAAGCTAAAAATTCTTACCTGACATTTATATCATATACACATTTTTTTCTATTATATGTCATATATGAGACATTTCATTGCTTTCTTATACAATTTTGATCTCTAAAACAGGGTCTTAGAAAACAATCTGTTTGAAGGACCACTTCCTCAAAGTCTTGGCCGGTTGACTCGCTTGAGGAGATTGTAAGATCACTTGACCTTGGTCCAAAATTAATTCTACTTAATTTATGATCTATTTGTAACATTAGCATCTTTGAATTGTTGATCATAAATGGTTTTCCCTGCAGCCTTGTTTCTGCAAATAACTTTACTGGAACCATTTCAGAATCATTTGGCAATCTGACCTATTTAGAAGATTTGTAAGTCATGTTTTGTTTCTTTTGATCAGAAAATTAAAAATGAATTATCAAATCAAATGTATGAATCTTTTGAACTCTTCTTGCAGTAGGATAGATGGGAGTTCATTATCTGGGAGAATACCAGAGTTTATAGGAAATTGGACAAACCTCACCAGACTGTGAGTAATATTTTGCTTTTATTTGTGAATACTTCAACTTCTAAAATATTCATATATAACTTATTGTGTAGTGATTTGCAAGGAACTTTAATGGAGGGACCAATTCCTTCTACATTATCTCTGTTGACAAACTTGAAAGAATTGTGAGCACATTATTAAGACTGCGCCTTTTTCTTCTTTTTCTGTTTCTGAGTTTTCATATATCCATTATCGGTTGTCAGGAGGATAACTGATGTTTCTGGAGCATCAAGTTCAGGATTTCCTGATCTGCAAAAGATGACGAAGATGTCTCGATTGTGAGTTGATTACATAATTGCATTAAAAAAGTGAAATAATGAGTAAACTAACAAGATAAGTGTGTTTAAATCTTTTGCTGCAGGAGCCTAAGAAATTGTTTGCTTACTGGCTCAATACCTGAATACATAGGACTGATCAGTGGTATAAAGCACATGTAAGTTATTTTTGTATCTTTAATATCATCAGCAATTTCTCATTATTTAAATAAAATTTACATCCAAACTATATCTTTTGCAGAGACCTGAGCTTCAATAGATTGACTGGTCCAATACCCAATTCAATTCGGACACTAAACTTTGATACCTTGTATGCAACCACTTAGAAAAATTTAACACCTGATCCCTGTTTGTAATTTTGTTTATAAAGATCAAACATTCTCCTTAAATGTTAGGTTTCTGAATAACAACTCCCTATCTGGAGAGATACCTGGATGGATATTTGCGAACAAGGAAAAGATGTTAGTGATTCCGCATATTTGTTATCATTATGATACATGTAGATTTTACAAAAACTGTTACCATATTTTTTAATTGCAGTGACATATCTTACAACAATTTTACGCGGTCTAAAACATGGAATTGTCAATCATCTAGCTTGTAAGTTTTTTACCTGTTATTTACTACATTGAACATTAACTTTTTTTTTGCTAATCACTCGGGACCTAACCACAGGAATTTAGTTTCAGCCCTTTCAGCTTCTGTCGCAGCAAACAAGTATGCCGCATCACCAACCTATGGACACACTTTCTATGTTTATAATGATGTTACCTAATGTGAACTAATCTTACAGATATTCATGGTGTTTAACTGATGAACTTATTTGCAGCAGAAACCCCAATGGTAAGAGTCATAAAATAAGCATTCCAATTTTTCTTGTTTGGGAGGTGAGATAGTGATCAGACTGGGTAACAACAGTTCAGAAACAGAAACTATAATATTACAATAATAATCTCAATTTTCTTTGATAAAATAATTTAGGAGGTTATGTAGTTTATGTACTTGTATTCACTAAAAGTACACTTTGGGTGACTTTTGACCCATATTGTTTCTAGCTAAATCTTTTGATTTAATCAAACTCATTCAGGTCAATGTCCACCTCCAATATTTGTTACATCTGTCTTTGACACTTCCACAAATGCAACTTGCATTCCAGGTCACTCTTTGTTTATCAACTGTGGTGGAACCCGAACAGACTTTGCTAATAACGAATATGAAGAAGATTTAACGAACGAGCAATCTTATTTTTATTCTGTTCAGGAGAGATGGGCTTATAGCACCAATGGTCTTTACATGGGCAATGATAATGCTCCATTCATCGCCACCTCATCGAATGTGAGAGGTGGCTATATATATAGGACTGCTCGTGTTTCTCCCACTTCACTCAGGTACTATGGACTGTGTTTGAGGAAGGGGAGTTATAAAGTGAGACTGCACTTTGCTGAAATAAGTTATACAGATAACATGACATTTAGTAGTCTGGGAAGGCGGTATTTTGATATTTCCATCCAAGTAAGTGACATGTCAGCTTTGTTAGATTGTACTTTTTGGCTGAATCAAACAGTTCTTAAGTAAATGGACTGAAATTGCCACCTGTAGTAACCTTTAATTGGAGTATCAGTTACGAATTTGGGTTATTTCATGTAGGGGACCTTGCAACTGAAAGACTTCAACATTGCAGAAAAAGCTAACGGTGTTGGCAGGGGTATTTTCAAAGACTTTGATAATGTTATGGTTAATGGTAGCACACTGGAGATCCACTTGTACTGGGCAGGGAAGGGAACTACTGCCATTCCAGATAGAGGTGTATACGGACCTCTTTTATCCGCTATCGCGATAACACCAAGTTAGTATGATCTTTCATGTTGTTGTTGCAATGGTTTTCTGAAGTATTTTGTCTTCAAAATTCATAATGGCTGCCACTTGTATTTGTTAAGTGGATGATAACTTTTCCACCATAGAAAAGACATTGGCGGACAATGGAGATTGATTAATGGAAAGCATAAATGGCAGACAATGGAGATTGATTAATGGAAAGCAAAAGCAAAAGGATTTGACCAAAATTCTTGTGAATTCTCCATCACACATTCGTTTTGTCCTAAAGCCTATAAATTAGCCATTCTTCTTTACAAATTGATGTACCGAATCACCACAACACATAAAAAAAATACATATGTAATAGAGATAGAAAAATTCTCTATATTCTCTATGTATTTTTTTCTTTTCTCTAAACTCTGTAAACACTGCAAAATTATAGTGGATTATTTCTCGGCTTCCGCCACCCGTGGTTTTTTTCCCGCTTTTTGGGTTTTCCACGTAAATCCCTGTGTCTCTTTTATTTTATTTTCTTGCCCTTCTGATATTACCGGTGCTTGATTACGCTTGATATACTAATTCCATTCCGCATCGAACTAATATTGTTAATTACTGCTCGGATCTTTGGGCGAGTTTTCACACTCTTTTACCACAATTGGTATCAGAGCATCCGGGTTTCAATATTAGTTTATTGGAATTATTTTATCAAGTGATAAATCATGTCTACAATGAAGTTCGATATTCCGTTTTCCGTTGTTAGATCGAAACACCAGGTTTCCTCTATGGCAAGTAAAGATGAGAGACGTTCTTATTCAAATGGATTTACACAAGGCACTTTGGGGCGTGAAAAGATACTTGCGTCATGGACCGAAGAAGAAAAGGAGATGAAAGATCTCAAGGCACTATCCCAGATTCGTTTGCACTTATCAAACGATGTTTTGCAAGATGTTTTGAAAGAAACTTCAGCGGCTTCTTTACGGCTAAAGTTGGAGCGATTGTTGATGGCTAAGAGCTTACCAAACAAGTTGCATCTAAAGCAACGGTTGTTCAATCTCAAAATGATTGAAGGTGGTTCTTTAGCTGAACATATTTCCACATTCAAAGAGTAAGTCAATAACTTAGAGAATATGGATGTTCAGTATGAAGATGAAGACTTGGCTTTATTTTTGCTGTCATCGTTGCCCGAATCATACAGCCATTTTCGTGATACTATCATCTATAGCCGCGACACTCTTGTCTTAGATGAAGTTTATACAGCTTTGGATTCAAAAGAAAAGATGAAGCATATTACTGGTGGTGGTACCAGTGATGTGAAAGCCGAAGGTTTAAATGCCAGAGGAAGAACAACAGATAGGGGTAAAAACCCTCAATCTTCCAACAGGACGAGATCCAAGTCTAAAGGCAAACGAAAGTTTTGCAATTTCTGTCACAAGAAGGGACATACGATTGATGAATGTTTCAAGTTGAAGAATAAAGAGAAAGCAGCAACAAATGGTAAACAAGCTAGTACTTCGGGTGAAGCCGATGTAGCAGAGGACGGCTGTATTGGAGAACTCCTGACAGTTTATTCAGATAAACTAGATTCCACTGAAGAATGGATACTTGATTCTGGTTGTACGTTTCATATGTGTCACAACAGAAGTTGGTTTTATACATTTGAAAAGGGTAACCAGGGTTATGTCTTAATGGGCAATAATTCTACATGTCCAGTTGTTGGACATGGCTCAATCAGAATCCGTATGTTTGACGGAGTTATCCGAACCATTAGGAATGTTAGATATGTTCCTGACCTCAGAAGAAACTTGTTATCTCTCAGCTCCTTTGATAAAAAAGGATACGAGTTTGCTGGTAAAGGTGGAGTTCTCAGGGTATTCAAAGATGGTTCCGACAAACTGAGGGCCAAGCGAAAAACCTCAAACCTCTACTTCCTTGAAGGGCAAACAATTTCAAGTGATGCTGCTGTTGTTTCAAAGTCTCTTTCTGAACCAGATCAGTCCCGTCTTTGGCATCTTCGACTCGGCCATATGAGTTTTCAAGGCATGTCCGAATTGAGTCGAAGAGGATTACTTAGTGAACAAAAAATTGTTGACTTAGAGTTCTGTGAAGACTGTGTATATGGAAAAGCAAAACGAGTGAGATTTCTAAGTGGCATTCATACAACTAAAGGACCACTTGACTATGTCCGCTCGGATTTATGGGGACCGGCTCGAGTTACTTCGAAAGGTGGAGCTAATTATATGCTCACTATCATTGATGATTTCTCCAGGAAGGTGTGGTCTTTCTTCTTAAAACACAAGGGAGACGTTTTTTCTACCTTCAGAAACTGGAAAGTTCAGGTTGAAAAGCAGTCAGGATTGGTGGTAAAGTATCTTCGCACGGATAATGGACTTGAGTTTTGCTCAGAAGAGTTTAATGCCTATTGCCGAAAGGAAGGTATCACTCGACACCGCACGGTGGTCCATACACTTCAACAAAATGGTGTAGCCGAAAGGATGAATCGCACCATTATGGAGAAGGTCCGGTGTATGCTTTCTAATTCCAAATTGCCAAAGTCATTTTGGGCGGAGGCTGCTTCGACTGCTTGCTACCTTATCAACTTATCACCATCACGAGCAATTGAGAAGAAAACTCCGTTTGAGTTATGGTCCGGAAAACCTGCCGATTATACAGGTTTAAAACCTTTCGGATGTCCAGCGTATGCACGTGTTGACAATGGGAAGTTAGAGCCAAGAGCAATTAAATGTATTTTTCTTGGGTACAATCAAGGGGTAAAAGGTTACAAGTTGTGGAGCTTTGACCTGAAGAAAGTTATTATCTCAAGAGATGTTACTTTTGATGAGACTAGAATGATTCAACCAGTTGCAGACTTTTCAAAAGATATGGATACATCAGATGCATCATTCGAAGCAAGAAAAGAGCAATCTCAAGTGGAGGTGGAGCTTCCTACTTCACCTAATACCGATCAGAGTACAATTGAGCATCAAGAGTCTTCCTCGCCAAATGAGCATGTTGTTGTTGAGGATTCAACACCTTCACAACCACAAGCTACTACTCCAAGCATTGCGAGAGATAGGCCGAGAAGACAAATTGTTCCTCCAAATAGGTATGCTGAATCTGATCTTGTTGCTTATGCTCTTACTGTTGCTGCCGATATTGAGTAAGGAATGGAGCCTGTGAATTATGATGAGGCTGTCAAGTCTAAAGACTCAAGTGATTGGATGATTGCTATGCATAATGAGATGGAATCTTTGCAAAGAAATGGTTCTTGGAATTTAGTTCCTATTCCGAAAGGGAAAAGGCCAGTCAAATGCAAGTGGGTCTACAAGCTCAAAGAACCTATCAACCCAACCGAGAAACCAAGGTACAAAGCTCGGTTAGTAGCTAAAGGCTATAGTCAGATTCCTGGCATTGATTATACTGACATTTATACCCCAGTTGTCAAACATACTTCCATTCGTGTATTGTTGGGGTTGGTTGCTTCTAATGATTATGAGTTAGAGCAACTTGATGTTACTACAGCTTTCTTAAATGGTGAGCTTGAGGAAGAGATTTTTATGCAACAGCCCGAAGGCTTTGTAGTTCCCGGCAAGGAGAACTACGTGTGTAAATTGAATAAATCTCTTTATGTCCTTAATCAGTCTCCTAGACAATGGTATAAAAGGTTTGATTCATTTATGACCAGTCACGAATTCAAAAGGTGCACCCGTGATAGCTGCGTTTATTACAAGAATTGTGACGATGGTTCAATGATCTACTTACTTTTATATGTGGATGACATGTTGATTGCAGCGAAAGATATGAAGGAGATTCAGAAATTAAAAGACCAGTTGAAAGCTGATTTTGAAATGAAGGACTTAGGAGCTGCCAAAAAGATTTTAGGTATGGAAATTGTTCGTGACAGGAAGTCTAGGGTCTTGCATCTTTCTCAGAAAAGTTATATTGAGAAAGTCCTAAGACGCTTCAATATGCATGAAGTAAAACCTGTCAACACACCTTTTGCAGCTCATTTCAAGCTATCATCCGCTTTGAGTCCTACTACTGAGACTGATATGGCTTATATGGCACACGTACCATACTCTAGTGCTGTTGGATCTTTGATGTATGCTATGATTTGCACGCGTCCTGATTTGGCTTATGCTGTTAGCATGGTCAGTAGATATATGGCGAACCCGGGAAAAGAACACTGGAAAGCATTACAGTGGATCTTTTGTTATTTGCGCGGTACGTCTTCTATGTGTCTACGTTATGGTAAATCTAACACAGGGGTGCTTGGATATGTTGATTCAGATTTTGGAAAAGATTTGGATAAACGAAGATCTATTACAGGGTATGTGTTTACTCTAAATGGTAGTGCTATTAGCTGGAAAGCACAGTTACAGTCTACAGTTGCACTGTCTTCTACCGAGGCAGAATATATGGCGATTACAGAAGCAGTTAAGGAAGATATATGGTTGAAAGGATTATTTAAAGAACTCGATGATAGTATAAAGGTTACCACAATCTTTTGTGATAATCAAAGTGCTATCTTCTTGAGTAAAGATCAAATGTTTCATGACCGAACAAAGCACATTGATATTCGTTATCATTTTGTGCGTGATATTATTGAGAAAGGTGATTGTGTCATAGAAAAGATTGATACAGATTATAATCCTGCTGATGTGTTCACTAAAAGTCTTTCAATAGCCAAGTTCAAACTGTGTTTGGACTTGATGGGTGTTTCTGATCGCAATTGAGCCAGATAGGCTCGTTGGTGGAGGAAGTATTTTATTTTTCGGAAACAATTTTGCTCTATATGGTCATTGCAGGTTCTTATGGAGTCTTGGTATTTGATAAGGTGCATAATCAGTCTGTTATTTATTGCATTTTGAAGTCAAGGTGGAGATTGAAGTATTTTGTCTTCAAAATTCAAATATGGCTGCCACTTGTATTTGTTAAGTGGATGATAACTTTTCCACCATAGAAAAGACATTGGCAGACAATGGAGATTGATTAATGGAAAGCATAAATGGCAGACAATGGAGATTGATTAATGGAAAGCAAAAGCAAAAGGATTGGACCAAAATTCTTGTGAATTCTCCATCGCACATTCGTTTTCTCCTAAAGCCTATAAATTAGCCATTCTTCTTTACAAATTGATGTACCGAATCACCACAACACATAAAAAAATACATATGTAATAGAGATAGAAAAATTCTCTATATTCTCTATGTATTTTTTTCTTTTCTCCAAACTCTGTAAACACTGCAAAATTATAGTGGATTATTTCTCGGCTTCCGCCACCCGTGGTTTTTTTCCCGCTTTTTGGGTTTTCCACGTAAATCCTTGTGTCTCTTTTATTTTATTTTCTTGCCCTTCTGATATTACCGGTGCTTGATTACGCTTGATATACTAATTCCATTCCACATCGAACTAATATTGTTAATTACTGCTCGGATCTTTGGGCGAGTTTTCACACTCTTTTACCACATTTTCACTGTTTCATGTTATGTTATTCTCAACATGCACATTGAGGCTGACATGCAATTTTTCAAGTTTTTTGAAGTTTATATACTTTTTGCTTTCTGTTCGTGCTTTTTAGGTGCAAGTATATTTTATTTATTCTCTCTTATTGCAGACTATGATGTCGGTACAGGATCAGGACTCTCTGCTGGAGCTATAGCTGGTATTGTGATTGGTTTGTGCACATTTATAGTGCTAATTTTGGCTGTACTTTGGAAGAAAGGTTATTTAGGTGGAGATAAAGAAGATAAAGGTAAGAACAATATATAATGATTGTGCATGTAAGTTGAATTTTGTTAGAGTTGGCAAGATGAGAGGGGAGAATACCAGTTCAAATGTGCTTAGATTGAAAAGGATTACTTTAGCACAGGTTGAAACAGGCGTTGAAATTAGTTAATTGGCCTATAAACACTATTTTGTTTATTTTGAAAATTTTCTAAATATATAGTTAATAAGTTAATTATGATTTACATACAACATTATAAAATAGTCGTTAAAATTTCTGAAATAAAACAATTTAGGCGGTTGTATGCACTAGAAAATAATTAAAAAAAGTAGACTTTGGGTGCTGGTCACCTGTTTGACTCATTGCCCTCTTAGCTAAATATCTTTTTTTTACTCGTTTATATAAAACATGACCAAATCGACCCATTCATAATGAGCTAAAAGTGTCACATCCAGCTCTTGTGTTGTTTTCAGTTATGCTTTTGGATTCTTAATGCCAAAATCTTTTTTTTTTTTTTTTGCCACAGAGCTTCGTGCACTTGAATTACAAACAGGCTATTTTAGTCTACGAAAAATCAGATCCGCTACACATAACTTTGATTCTGCAAATAAGATCGGTGAAGGAGGCTTTGGACCAGTTTACAAGGTAAAAGTATATGATGTTCTGTGTTCTTTTTTAATATTTTAGGTGACTATATCAATGTCTTTTTCCATTTCATTATCAGGGTGTACTCTCAGATGGTTCTGAGATTGCTGTCAAACAATTATCCACCAGATCAAAACAAGGGAACCGTGAATTTGTCACTGAAATAGGCATGATATCCGCGCTACAACATCCAAATCTTGTTAAACTTTATGGCTGCTGCATTGAAGGAAAAGAGTTGTTACTGATATATGAATACATGGAAAATAACTGTCTTGCACGTGCCCTTTTTGGTAAATACCTCACTATCCCAATACTCCCTTTTTTTATACCTATTAAACAGAATAATTAGTTCTTAAGACATGTCATTATATACAGGTAGTGATGACCAAAGGCTTAAGTTGGACTGGTCTCGAAGAAAAAAGATATGCATGGGAATAGCACGCGGTTTAGCTTATCTCCATGAGGAATCAAGATTAAAAATAGTTCATAGAGACATAAAGCCACTAATGTGCTTTTAGACAAGGATCTTAACGCTAAAATATCAGATTTTGGGTTAGCGAAACTGGATGAAGAAGAGAATACTCATATCAGCACACGTGTTGCTGGAACAATGTGAGCATTTTTCTTTTCATCACAGTTTATCTTTTATTCTAATTACTCGAGTTATATAAGTATGTGAAGCTTATGGTGTAAATATGTAGAGGGTATATGGCTCCGGAATATGCAATGAGAGGGTACTTGACAGATAAAGCAGATGTTTACAGCTTTGGTGTTGTTGCATTAGAGATTGTTAGTGGGAAAAGCAATACAAATTACAGGCCAAAGGAAGAGTTTGTCTATCTCCTTGACTGGGTAACTTCAACCGTTATTTCTTTTTCTAAAGTTAAGATATAGGTAGTGGAGCCTCACATTTTCATTACGGGGGTTGGGTTGGGTTGGGTTGATCTAAACACCTCTTAAACTCCTACAAATATACAACTAAATTATGATAACCAATCATCTAAGAACCCCACTGACAGATCGGACCATTTGCACCAGGAACCGCTTATAAAACTAGTCCGGTTAAGCCTCTTGAACCGCCTTCCTTTGAACTAACGGGTTATGGTGTTAACCGATTAAACCTAAGAATCGGATGTTTGACCCAGCCTGTAAGAAAAATATACTTTTTTTCCTTCAAAAGCCTTATCTATAATTCAGGCTCAATATATTATTTATTCTAAACCATATTTTGTTTATATTGCAAAAGAAAACCAAAAGATAAAAATAGTGACGTTTTTTTTATAGAAGTTGGTTATGTGGTTCGCGCGGTACTCTATCTTAAATTGCTCTACATCAAGCTCTGCCGTGTGCATGCGTGTGTGCGTTTTAAATTATTTTGACATCATCTGGCTTTTGAAACTGATCCAATCAATAGACAGCGAGGCCGTTGTTCAATGACCAGTCAGGTTAAGAATATATTGATGATAACTCCCATTCTTCTATGTGAAGGCATATGTGTTACAAGAGCAAGGGAACCTTTTGGAATTGGTAGACCATAGTCTCGGAAAATACTCCAAAGAAGAGGCAATGAGGATGCTAAACTTGGCTCTTCTATGCACCAATCCATCTCCAACCTTAAGGCCACCCATGTCAGCCGTGGTCAAAATGCTGGACGGTAAAATGCCTGTGCAACCCCCAATGGTTAAACGCGGAACAGACATGAGGTTCAAGGCCTTTGACTTGTTATCACACGATAGCCAGACTCATGTCTCCACCATCTCAGCAAACAGTCTAGGACCAATGAGCATATCGACCGATGCTCCATGGACAGACTCATCAATTTGCAAAGATGAGAGCAAGGAGAGTTCTTCGGCCGAAAAGAAGCTTCTTCCTGATCTTTATGATGTTGATATTTGAATTGGTAAGGTTTAGTTAATTTGTGATATTGTACAGATCTTGGCTGTAGATCTTGTCTGTATGATAGATTGTTTAAATTTATAAGTTTTAAAATATAATTACTAAGTACGTAGTTTTTCAAAAGTGTGGCAGTGCTCCTTCTGTCTGTTCATGATAACATTCAACTTCCCAAAATGAAGCTGCATGGATTATAGTAGATGTACAACACCTTTTTTTATCCATCCACCATGAATCGGGATCTTCTTCGAATGGGGTTTTACCTGTAAACTTGTTAATTTCAGATGCGTAATTAGCGGTGCTCATAATCTGTTCAGCCTGTTTTGGTTTGAACCGCTAGTTGTGGAAGAGAATTTTCCAATGGAGGTTGAAATTTTTCAATGTTCAAATGTCTATATCGGGTTTTCTGTAATTTTAGTTTGGTTCGATTTGGGTTGGTTTAGTTAGGTTAGGTATAAGTTGGATAAGAAAATGATACCAAGTCCATTATACATGATAAAAAAAATGCATCATTAATAAATACTTAATATCCTTACAAGTTTTATCTAAGAGTACATATTTTCTAAGAAACGATATATAATATCTTTTAAACTTAATATAACTATAACTGAACAGTGATAGTATTAATTTGCAGTGAACAAAATGTATAACATTAAAACTAGTTATTTTCACCGCGCGTTGCCGCGGGGAGATTAAAACGATTGTCATTAGGCCTCATTTCGAGAACTGATTTAGGCTCAACGTTTGATCTCGAAAGGTATCGGGTCTACCTGATCATACCACTCGCAAGGAGGGTTCCACGAACAGGATCTTGACAGATAAGTCTTGATTAAGTTCCTGTCTATGAGGTTGAGTGCAAACCAACCCAGCATACTTTGTGACTTCAGACCAAAACTTGGGAAGTTACTACCTACATCACAAAGATCATACCAATACAAACAACAAATGATTGATCAAATTCATAAAACAGAAAAGGATCCCTATAGACTTTACTACTGTCAAATAACAGGCTTCTAATGGTGGGGAGCCTAATTCTCAAATTAACTCAACCTTCATGTTTGTTCAGGCATAAGCATTAATCAAATGTTATCAATCCAAGCCGATTAAACTGAGCAACAACTTCATGTAACAACAGTTTTGGCATAAGAATTAATTAGATGTGTTTGACCCACCCATTGGGCATTTTCTACTCTGCAAATTATTGACTAATGTTCTTAGAAATTCAACAAAATATATCACCAAAAACAAAGGGTGAGGTTCGAGCAAAAAACATATTGGAGACTAATGAGAACGCCATCCATTAACATCATAAAACCATATTCATATTAAAAATATTATCCATCAAAAATCTTAGTGACAAATCTTATAGCTTGAATAAGGACAATATTCAATTTGAATTGGATTCAAGTGAAATCATAGTTACAAATGACAGAGTTCTAACTGTGGGGAGCCTAAATCCCAATTTTAATTAAACTTGCCTAAGTACACATATTGTAAAATGATAATCAACATTGATTCAGATATAAATTTGTTCAACCTAAACCAAATCAAATGTGTTCAACCCAAGAAGAGCAGCCCAGACCAACATACAATTAAGGACTAAACCAACCTTCTCGTCTGTTTTGGTATAAGCACATGTATAAATGTGTTGAACCCAACCCCACTAAACTGACCAAACCCAACCCCACTAAACTGACCAATGTGTTCATCTAAAAGCATCACTAATCAAATGCGTTAAACCGAACATGAATAACCTGATTCAGTGTGTTCAACCCAGGATGAACAGCCCAAACAGATAGAAAGTAGATCAAGTAGATCGGTGGTACTGCATCAAATGTCGCTAAGAACCATCCACATACAATGAATCGGATAGAAATCGAATCGGACATGATACCCGTCGTCAGATCCCCAATCCCACCACCACCACGCCACCGCCACCACCACAACCTCCACCTCCACCTCCACCTCCACCGTCGTCAGATCCCCAATCCCACTGATGAAAACAAACCCCAACAAAAAACCCTCAAAGCTAAGGGATGAAGGTCAAATGTGTTGGGTAAAACCTTGAAAGGATAAACGGTCACCTTTTGTCCAGAATGTCTAAAATGAACTGACCTAAAATTGGGTGCTACTCAGTATACTCAGCCCTTTTAGATAATTGAAGCATCATTTAACTATGTCTATTGTCTCGAGTAAAATGTAGCAATAAACATGGATGAAGCACAAATGAGTTTTATGTATTTTACCTCAACAGATTGCAACGGTATATTCCCCCTTCTTCCTCCTCATGAACACCCCCCTTTAGATCACAAAAACCCACAAACAATGATGGATTTGATCTAATGTTACAGTCAATACGCCGTTCAAGTCACTGAATCTTCATCACGCTCAAGCTACACCCCTGCATCTTCATGTATACTTTCCCTCAATTTGATCCCCTCCACCCAAACCACCGTCGATTGCCTCTACAAAACCACCCTCTCCACCGGCGACCACCGCTACACCACCGTCACATGGCACCGCACCGCCACCACCCAGGGCCTCCACATCACCTACGGCGATGATTCCACCACCCTCCTCCGCCTAAACACCCACTCTGGCCTCTTCCGTAAGAAAAAAGGCACCAAATCGCTCGAAATCAACGGTTCCAATCATCATCTTGATCGTGATTGTTTCGATCTTCTGCTTCGATTTCTTCATCAGCTTCCTTCTCGATCTTCTGCTTCGATCTTCTACTTCGATTTCTTCATCAGTTCGCTCTTCTGCTTCGATTTTGTGCTTCGATTTCTTCATCAATTCCATCTTGTGCTTCGATTTCTTCATCAGGTTTAGGAGGGGGTGCTTCGATTTCTTCATCAGGTTTAGGAGGAGATTAGGGTTTTATTTGTGAGGTGCGGATGTCAGTGGCACTGTAGCCACCGACATAAGTCTTTAATATATATTGTAATGTATAATAAATTTGAGTAACGAAAAATGTGAAATATAGCAATTTATTTTAAAGATGATATAATACAAAATTAATTTAAGATGAAAAATAAATTGGTTTAAATTCAAACAATAAATTGAACTTTGTGATATTTTATTTACCTAACATTATCCTTACAAGTGTGCAACTATTACAAAAGTACAAAATCATTTTTACAAATCACATTTACTTTATTTTCTTTTTATTTTCAATCTTTGAATTGATTAATTTTTTTCTCACAATTCTTCTTCTTCTTCGTATTCTTATATTCTTAGCTTCTTATGTACCTACGTTCTTTTATGACTACTTCAGATCTATTTTCATGGCTATATTTTTAGTTTGCATTAAAAAAACATGTTTTCTATCTTCATGTCTTCTCTCTCTCTCTCTTTTTACTTTTTTCACGGGGGTCGGTATAAAACATTCTTATGTGTCGTTCAAGATTTAAGTGTATAATACCAAAGAAAAAATTTATATCATGGGTGTGGATGACCTCACCTGAAAGGGTAGGTCCGTGATAGATAATGAATTAATTAAATGAGAAAATCAAAGATGCACTCTATATTGAATTGAAGAAGATGATCTTAAAAAATCTACAAGATAACTACCCACCAAAGTGGTCCAGGCTATACCCTTCTCATGCTAATGCAATGAGCCTAACAAACTATCCACTATCTCTCCCCCTCTCCAAAATGACTATTGATCCTTATTTATAGAAATAGAAGTTACACTTACCCCCTCCCACAATTACAAAATGCCATTAAGTAACAAACTAGAATCAAATCTCTATCAATACTCCCCCCATAACACAAGACTTGTCCTCAAGGCTTGATAGAAGATTCCCCAGTCCGATGAATAGCCCCATCTGAGTGGAAACTGTCCATATGCTCCAATTGCAAATGCAGCCCCTCAGGTTCATCTGATTCATCATCCTCGAGCAGCAACACACGAAGGTTACCAGCAGAACACTTATGAGCTGGACTATAGATTTGTCCACACTTGTAGCATAGCCCTTTCTTCCTGCGGTCTTCCCACTCGGTGCGAGATAAGGAACGAACACCACGATCACGATAGCCTGCGTGCCCACTGGTAGGCCTGAAATTCCCAACAGAGTTAGACATCGTATTGGCCAACGGACGATACCCGATCCCGGAATCCAACAAAGGCAGGCCCACAGGTGGAAAGTACCGAAAACGGGACAGGAGCGTGCTGGAATCCGACGGCCGAAGCATCAATTTGACATCCTTAGCCAAAGGCATCGCATCAATGCAAGAAAGTGGACGATGTAAACGAACCCGCTGTTTGACATCATCCTTCAAACCAGCTATAAATAACCAAGAGTTTGGGACTCCGGTAAACGAGGAACCAAGGACAACAAATACTCGAAATCATCTATATAATCAAAGATGGAATCGGATTGTTGAATAGTAGCTAATTGTTCGTAAGGATTCTGAATTATGAGACCATTGAAGCGCTGTAACAATTCAGACTGAAATTCAATCCAATTCAAAGAAGGGCGAACCTGAGTGATGATTGAAACCAATGTTGAGCAACCCTTATCATGCTCAGTTGAACGAGACGCAAACGGATATCATCGGCAGTCTTATTGATGTCAAAATATAGATTTGCCTTTTGAATCCAGCCTTGCGGATCAAAACCAGAGAACTCGAGCAATTTCATCTTCTTCACAGCCCATGGCAAGCCAGAAGGAGCATCCGTTGAATCCGATGTCGGGCCGGGAGAAGTGAAAACCATACCCACTGAATCTGATCCCAAAGAACCGTCAACAAGCTTCAGCGCCTGAGACTTCATCCAAGCCATCATCACCTTTCGGAATTCAGCCGATTCCGCTCGATCTGCCTTTAACGCAGAGAGAGAAGCTTTAATTTCAGTAACATCATATTGGAGTTGTTGAATCTGTTGATCGTGATTATCCAAACGTGAATTCTGGTTCACCATGATTGAAATTGGAATCGGAAATTGGATAATCAGAATAGAAATTGATAGAAATTAATGGAGGAATAGAAACCAGAATTTGAAATCGGTTATAGAGCCGATAATCAGAACAGAGAACGAATGGAAACCGAGTGCAAGGAACTGGAAATCGAAAATGAAGGAGAGCAGATGAGCGACAGGTCGGACCAGTGATAGATAATGAATTAGGTAAATGAGAAAATCAAAGAGCACTCTATATTGAATTGAAGAAGATGATCTCAAAAGATCTACAAGATAACTACCCATCGAAGTGGTCCAGGGCTATGCCCTTCTCATGCTAATGCAATGAGCCTAACAAACTATCCACTATCTCTCCCCCTCTCCAAAATGACTATTGATCTTTATTTATAGAAATAGAAGTTACACTTACCCCCTCCCATAATTACAAAATGCTATTAAGTAACAAACTAGAATCAAATCTCTATCAGTCCGCCCCTATGAACCATTAACCATAGTTTATATGAAAATGACAAACCAAATTTGTGGAGTTGGACTAGCCAAATTGTTTAATTTTAGCAGTTTGCATCTTTTTTTAAATCATTAGTTTGTAAATGAATATCGCGGAAAATGAGAAATAATAAAGGTTTAATGATCGGTTTAAATTACATGGTGATTGAAGAACGACCAGTTTAGTTTACATGGCGAATGAAGAGTGGACTAAAACATTAAACTAGAGGTGGCAAAATAAAAACCGCTGGATTGGGTTGGTTGTTGGGTTAGGATAGGTTTGGGTCAGGATGGGTGTAGGTCAGGATGGGCTGATTAAAAAAATCAGGATGGGTATGGGTCAAAAAGGGTTCAGGTCAGGATGGGTTCGAGTCAGGACGGGTTGATTTAAAAAGTCTCAAAAAATCCGTGGATCATGTGTTTCCGGCTGCTATTAACAAAAACAGTAGGTTTAAAGCAACAAAATAACCAAAAATGGTTCTCAACAAAATCCCGTACGGTGTAACAGGACCACAAGAGTAAGAAGAAACATCAATAACCATATATAGAGCAACCTTAAGGTGATACATATTTGGTGCCAAACTCAAATCAATGCTTCTGCTCATTTGTCCATTAATATAAGTCCGTAATATGTTAACATACAGATTAGTTATAATTTAATATAAAATACATCTTTCACATCAACTAATAGAATAACAAATAATCATTTTGATAAAGCATGATGTTTTTCTTGGATTTTTAACTTAAGAAGTGGACCAATTGATCAAACAATTTCAGTTGACGGGAGAAATGGGTGATAGATCGACCTGATAGACAGAGATAAAATTAAGCCTGATAATCCAGAATTATTGAAACTGATGTTGGGGTTAAGGTTTGATCTGTGTTGTTGGTGTAACAGTGGATCGTTTGCCAAACAAAAAGTACCTAAAATACAAGCTGTATCAACCACATTAGAACTACGATAAACCCAATTTCACAAATAAGAGATTGACAAAACCATATGGATAAACATATGCAAGGTTTGGTCAGCATCACTAGTAGGTACAAAAACGAGAGGGGGGTAGAAAGGTCAAGTCTCCATGAGCAAGATAATGAAGGGTATATTGTAAGTGACATAATAAAACATCGGATCCATGCCGTTTGACAAAAGATTGACAGAAGAACTCGGTGACAACGGCAAACAAACCATGATTTTAATCCAGTGATGGATTTTAGATTGAAGAAATTGATTCGTTGGAAGTTTAGAACAAATTATCTTACCAAAGAAGTCGGATCCATGCGGTTCTTTTTTGATGAACCCATCCTGACCCGTCCATTTTTCTTTCCCACCCATCCTGGCTTGCTTTTATTTTCTATAGTAATTAGACTTACCCATCCTAACCTATTTAAGAATACTAATAAACTCAAAACAACCCAAATAGTTTTATTTAGAGTCCAAATCAACCCAAATATAATAAGTTGGGTTTTGATTGCCAGTCTTACATTAAACCACCAAACACACTGAACAAACATATTTGCTTTGGTTAAGACTGCTCGGGTATTTTTTTTTAATAATTATATATACCCCTAATGCATATCACATTAATAATCAGATAATCAGTTATGTTTGAATGTGGATCATTTATATGACAAATGTAATAATAAGAATTAGCTTATTGGTTGTTGGAGCATATATTGTCATATATAGTGTGTCCGTCGCTTGATGAATAGTATAGGCTTAATGCTATACACCTTGTAAACACATGAAACTGGGTCATTCGCAGGAGCATATGCGAATGAGACTCAGTCGTATGACTGAGACATGCTAATGGACCAGTCGTGCGACTGAGAGATGCGATTGGGGCATTCGTAAGACTGAACCATGAGAATGGTCCAGTCGTACGATTGAACCATACACATGGTCCAGTCGTACGATTGAACCATACGCATGGTCCACTCGCACGAATGGGCCCAGTCGCATCTAATATGGGCCGAAGCCTATATATACCAGTTTCATTATGTAGAAAGTAAGGGTTTTGAGAAGGAGTCTGCCCGGAGCCTAGGTGTTGCCGGATGAGAGGGGAGATCATGCTCGATCTCCTATTGCCAAGAGTCTTGATTCTTAAGTTGTAACGAGCTTAAAATCGTTAGGTTTTATCAATGAAATCATTCGATTATTGTTCGTGTTATTGATTGACTTTTGGTTTATGCTGTTATTTATCCTTCCGTCAAGAACGTGCTCGGATGTTTACTGATCCAGTGACTTCACAATTGGTATCAGAGCCGGTTACTGATGGAATGATCTAACAATCATTCTAGCAACCCGAGCTCTTGATTTCTAGATCGAATTCTAGTTCTTTGATGAAAAACCCACTTCGTGTTCTATTGTTTTGCTCAAATCTCGTTGCATGTGTTGTTTGTTTGTTAAAATCAGACTCGAAATCTTCTTCAGATCATAAAAACGAATCCAGTGGTACAATTTTTGTGTTATGTCTCGTTCAAATCATCGGATTATGTTTTTTCAGCCTTGTGGCGGCTGCGGATCTGGTTTTCTATGTTCAGACTCGTTCATGCGATTGGGCCATGCGACTGGGCCTCATTCGCACGACTGAACCATTCGTACGGTCCATTCGTATGACTGAACCAGTCGTATGTCCATTCGTACGAATGAACATTCATTCGCACGACTGACCCTTTCGTGTATTTCATTCGCACGACTGACCCATTCGGAGTATCCATTCGTACGAATCACCCATTCGCACTATGTCTTCATTCGTTTGTTCCAGTTGCACGAATGAGCTGTGTTCCAGACCAAAAAAAAAGAGTCTGGAACAGCTTCTTGCACGAATTTTTCCCTAAACCATTTTATCAGTCGGGAAGCCTTCTGAAAAAGTTTCGTAAAATAAATTTTTTTAGGAAAATTATCGGGTCATTTTTCGGTTCATGTTCGGGTCAATAGTGAAGATTTTCCTGGAGAGTCTATGCAAGAGTTGAGGATGAGCAAAGTACATTCACCCCGAGGTTCTTATGTCAAACAAGTTCGATGGATATCCCATTATTCGTTGGACTTCCAGAATAGGTGAATGTTGTTAGAACACGAAATAGAGAAGAGAAAATGTCAGCTGTCAGTGCTGATTTTATGGGGTAGTCAGGAGCATCTGACTATTTATGGGCCAATCAAGTTATATTTATCCGCACAGAGAGGATTCTCATTCTTAGGGGGAATCCATGTATAGAGAAATTAAAGACGCAATCAGAAAGTGATGATGTGAGCAGGTTTCTGATGATGAATCTTCGTGCACGCTGATTTGTTTGATATTGTCAGCTGTGGACTGGAACCTTCAACCTTTTGCCCAATACACCGTATGAAGACGCCAGGAGAGCACAATGTTTATATATTGGGATATGCTGAACGTGAGGGGGAATTTCTACAGTTGTTAATGTTAAACAGGTTAGACTGTGTGAAGACTGAAGCAATGGAAAACTGTTCATGTCATTATCTGGAAAAATCTGTCATATGGGGAATCTTGCTGTTATGATGGTGTTCTGCAAAGCAAACGAAAGCTATTGTGCCTAAATTCATTTTCAGGGATACTGTAGCTACCTGACGGATAGGCAACGTTGGCTAATATGGTTTTTTGTTTGATTCTATTGGAAACCAGAGCAAAGATTGACTGAAGATTGTAACAGGTGTTATCTACTATTCGCAAGCAACGTCCAAGGGGGAATTTGTTGGAGCATATATTGTCATATATAGTGTGTCCGTCGCTTGACGAATAGTATAGGCTTAATGTTATACACCTTGTAAACACATGAAACTGGGTCATTCGCAGGAGCATATGCGAATGAGACTCAGTCGTACGACTGAGCTATGCTAATGGACCAGTCATGCGACTGAGAGATGCGATTGGGGCATTCGTAAGACTGAACCATGAGAATGGTCCAGTCGTATGATTGAACCATACGCATGGTCTAGTCGTACGATTGAACCATACGCATGGTCCAATTGCACGAATGAGCCCAGTCGCATCTAATATGGGCCAAAGCCTATATATACCAGTTTCATTGTGTAGAAAGTAAGGGTTTTGAGAGGCAGTCTGCCCGGAGCCTAGGTGCTGCCAGATGAGAGGGGAGATCATGCTCGATCTCCCCTTGCCAAGAGTCTTGATTCTTAAGTTGTAACGAGCTTAAAATCGTTAGGTTTTATCAATGAAATCATTCGATTATTGTTCGTGTTATTGATTGACTTTTGGTTTATGCTGTTATTTATCCTTCCGTCAAGAACGTGCTCGGATGTTTACCGATGCAGTGACTTCACAATTGGTATCAGAGCCGGTTACTGCTGGAATGATCTAACAATCATTCTAGCAACCCGAGCTCTTGATTTCTGGATCGAATTCTAGTTCTTTGACGAAAAACCCACTTTGTGCTCTATTGTTTTGCTCAAATCTCGTTGCATGTGTTGTTTGTTTGTTAAAATCAGACTCGAAATCTTCTTCAGATCATAAAAACGAATCCAGTGGTACAATTTTTGTGTTGTGTCTCGTTCAAATCATCGGATTAGGTTTTTTCAGCCTTGTGGCGGCTGCGGATCTGGTTTCTATGTTCAGACCCGTCATGCGATTGGGCCGTGCGACTGGGCCTCATTCGCACGACTGAACCATTCGTATGGTCCATTCGTACGACTGAACCAGTCGTATGTCCATTCGTACGAATGAACATTCATTCGCACGACTGACCCTTTCGTGTATTTCATTCGCACGACTGACCCATTCGGAGTATCCATTCGCACGAATCACCCATTCGCACGTATGTCTTCATTCGTCTGTTCCAGTTGCACGAATGAGCTGTGTTCCAGACCAAAAAAAAAGAGTCTAGAACAGCTTCTTGCATAGATTTTTCCCTAAACCATTTTATCAGTCGGGAAGCCTTCTGAAAAAGTTTGGTAAAATAAATTTTTTTAGGAAAATTATTGGGTCATTTTTCGGTTCATGTTCGGGTCAATAGTGAAGATTTTCCTGGAGAGTCTATGCAATAGTTGAGGATGAGCAAAGTACATTCACCCTGAGGTTCTTATGTCAAACAAGTTCGATGGATACCCCATTATTCGTTGGACTTCCAGAATAGGTGAATGCTGTTAGAACACGAAAGAAGAGAAAATATCAGCTGTCAGTGCTGATTTTATGGGGTATTCAGGAGCATCTGACTATTTATGGGCTAATCAAGTTATATTTATCCGCACAGAGATGATTCTCATTCTTAGGGGGAATCCATGTATAGAGAAATTGAAGACGCAATCAGAAAGTGATGATGTGAGCAGGTTTCTGATGATGAATCTTCGTGCACGCTGATTTGTTTGATATTGTGAGCCGTGGACTGGAACCTTCAACCTTTTGCCCAATACACTGTATGAAGACGCCAGGAGAGCACAATGTTTATATATTGGGATATGCTGAACGTGAGGGGGAATTTCTACAGTTGTTAATGTTAAACAGGTTAGACTGTGTGAAGACTGAAGTAATGGAAAACTGTTCATGTCATTATCTGGAAAAATCAGTCATATGGGGAATCTTGCTGCTATGATGGTGTTCTACAAAGTAAACGAAAGCTATTATGCCTAAATTCATTTTCAGGGATACTGTAGCTACCTGACGGATAGGCAACGTTGGCTAATATGGTTTTTCATTTGATTCTATTGGAAACCAGAGCAAAGATTGACTGAAGATTATAAGAGGTGTTATCTACTATTCGCAAGCAACGTCCAAGGGGAATTTGTTGGAGCATATATTGTCGTATATAGTGTGTCCGTCGCTTGAGAATAGTATAGGCTTAATGTTATACACCTTGTAAACACATGAAACTGGGTCATTCGCAGGAGCATATGCGAATGAGACTCCGTCGTACGACTGAGCTATGCTAATGGACCAGTCGTGCGACTGAGAGATGCGATTGGGGCATTCGTAAGACTGAACCATGAGAATGGTCCAGTCGTATGATTGAACCATACGCATGGTCCAGTCGTACGATTGAACCGTACGCATGGTCCAATCGCACGAATGAGCCCAGTCGCATCTAATATGGGCCGAAGCCTATATATACCAGTTTCATTGTGTAGAAAGTAAGGGTTTTGAGAGGGAGTCTGCCCAGAGCCTAGGTGCTGCCGGATGAGAGGGGAGATCATGCTCGATCTCCCCTTGCCAAGAGTCTTGATTCTTAAGTTGTAACGAGCTTAAAACCGTTAGGTTTTATCAATGAAATCATTCGATTATTGTTCGTGTTATTGATTGACTTTTGGTTTATGCTGTTATTTATCCTTCCGTCAAGAACGTGCTCGGATGTTTACCGATCCAGCGACTTCACATTGGTTGTTTGACAAATACTATATTAAAAGAAGATCAAAACATGCATCATCCAAAACTGTTACAAGATTGTTAAAAAAAATAATTGTTTTGTAGAAGCATTATTTCAAACACCCCATAATCAAACATACCTGGTTTTCGAACTCCCACGAATAAGATTTTCACACCCTCAAAATCCACTAACGGGGTTTTACCGTCAGGCGTGTGACACACCAGGAACTCAGATAGCACCGGTTACGCCAGCCTCGGTAATTATAAAACATCATATTAAGAAATCAAACTTTCAAACCAACCATAAATGTTTCATACTTGCGGAAGCGATTTTGAAAACAGTAAGTCAATAATAAATTGTGTCAACATGCGCTCAAACCATAAAAGTTAATAATGTTTATCAAAATAAACTGATTGAGTTGTAATGTATGCCATGAATGCATCCCTAGCTGAGTCCCTAACCTTATGCATTTCTGTGACCTGAGAAAACATGCTAAAGTGTGTCAACATAGAGTTGGTGAGTCCACTAGTTTAAACAACAAGTAATGTGTCAGAAGCGTTTCATAAGTTTTAGTATATAAAACATATCGATTGGTAGCTAGCCTATAACCAAATTACTTAGTGTTTCAAACCGAAGCTGACTGTGTGTGTTTTATGCCTTTCCACCACGTCTATCACAGATTATGGCAATTGTTAGGTCAATTACACACTCGTTCAACCTCCAATCAAGCTAGCGCGACTAGCCCGGGCGGGGTTTGTCAAAACCAGTAGTACTGCTCAGAATTATCTTGCCAATCCCATCACTAACGGTTTAATATTATAAGGACTTTCAAATGTGTCTACACTAACTAACAGAGGATATCAATAATACTGGCAACCATAACAAATAGTGTTTGCATATCTTCTCCCCCGGAAAGGAAAGAATATAAAACGGGGCCATGAAAACTCATCTTAGGGTGCATGACAGACAATGAAACCAATTACCATAAGAGTAACCTCAACCTATTACACAAATATATTTATAAGTTTGTGCATAAAACATCCTTACAATATCCATGTCATATAACATAATGTTCAACACAATCAACGCATAAAATCAAGCCTTGACAACACTTCACACAAGAATTCATTATAAATCCTGTATACATTATTTTGAGTTGAATCTACTTGGAGGTGTTCCAATACTCATGGGTTACTTCCCAAATCTTTTATTGTAACCATAACTTCATCAAAATAAAAACCATGTATCAAAACACTCGACTATTTGTTTTGTGTCAAAAATAACAGTTTTGACCTACCTTCACTAAAAAGGCAATAACTTGAGTTTTACACGTACAATTTAAGTGTGGTTGAACTTTCTGAAAACTAGATTCGAAAATACACAATTTGGAGCCAAGAAACTCTGTGATTGAATTTATTATCATCAAGTTTCAACGTGCACAAGTTGGCTAACAGAATCTGTCAGAATCAGTAAATATCAAGTTCTAGACCTAACGTGCATCCTAACAACATTCAATGATTTCACAAGACCATGTTATCAACTAATGAAATTTTCAAAACTCATCCAAGTTTTTTTATACGTTCATAAGTTTTAGAGAAACCCAAACCACACGACTTATGCCCAAACCATTTTCTATGATCATTACCCGAATTGGACTAAATATGAATGAAGGTCGAAACTATATCAAACGAACTCAAAATTGAGTGATTCAAGCGGCCACGCGTCCATATTGCAGAGCTGTATCATCACCTCCACTTTCCGCTGCTGGTTACCGTCGTATCCACCTCCGGAAAGCTTAGAAGTTGCCGGAAAACGTCCCAGGCGCACTGCTTTGTTTGGAAAAATAAAATTCAGACTTCCTGGCCTTAAAATAAAAACCCCAACGGTGAAAACCTTCGCCTATATGTCTGAAGCTCCTGTAAAAATATGGGATAGATTCAACGGTTGGATCTCCGGAGATTGTCGGATCTCTGCTACAATGTTCTTGAAAACGGGAATAGAGGTTGTGGGGGATGATTTTTGGGTGAGTGTGGGTTAGGGTAGGGTTTTGTATGGGGTAACATGCATTATCTTGCATGTTAAGGTCTTTTGTGGGCTTTCAGATTAGGCCGGGTTGTCTTTCTTTTATGTTTAGTTGGTAGTTAGAATAAAAATTATTTATTTATAATAATAATTATTATTATTTAATAAAATCATAACGGGGGAAAGTCAAGTTAAAGGAATGAGGTTAAGTTGAGAATTAGTTTTGTCACATCATCCCCTTGTTGAAGGAATTTTCGTCCCAGAAATTAGAACATCAGGTTAACACAAAACATCAGATTTAACTATGACAATAGAAGAGTGTTAATAAGCTTGCTCAAGATGGACTTTCTGAAATTTCAGAAACAAACCCCAAAACAAAGAAAACTTAAGGTTTCGTGAGAATTATGAGCATACGTTATGACGATTCTACCATATGGTTACAAATTTACACGATCTTCTCAGTCATCTCATGCACAAGCTCAGGACCCGTAAGTTGGCTTTCTCCAACTTCTACCCAACAGATAGGTGATCGCACTTACGTCCATACAGTGCCTCAAATGGTGCGGCCTTAATTGAGGTGTGATAACTGTTATTATAGGAGAACTCAACCAATAGTAAGTGAGTTTCCTAACTACTGTCAAAATCAATCACGCAGGCATGCAACATGTTTTCTAGTGTCTGGATCGTACGCTCACTCTGACTATCGGTTTGCGGATGATGTGCAGTGCTCATATCTAGCCGCGTCCCTAATGATCGCTGTAAAGATTGCTAGAAATGAGAACTAAACCGAGCGTCATGATCAAATATAATATATATTGACACACCATGCCGAGAGACTATTTCCCTTAAATAATTCGTATCAGCTTCTTCATTCGATCGATCTCTCGGATTGCCAGAAAGTGCGCGGATTTTGTTAAGCGATATACTATAACCCAAATGGTATTGCATCCGCTGGGAGTCCTAGATAATTTTGTGATAAAGTCCTTCGAGATCCACTCTCATTTCCACATTGGAATTTCTATCTACTGAAGTAAACCAGAGGGTATATGGTATTCCACCTTAACTTTAGAGCAAGTTAGACAGCTGCTTACGTAGGTGGCAATCTCAGCTTTCATATTCGGCCACTAGTAAACTCTTTCAGATCTTGGTACATCTTGTCTGAACCCGGATGAATTGAGTAACGTGACTTATGAGCTTCATCCATTACCAGCTCTCATGAATTCCCACACTGTGGTACCCAGATCCGTTCCATGAAATAACGGATTCCATCAGTCTTGGTCTCTAATTGTTTCTCCATGCCTATCATGGATTTTGCCCATAATAACAACAACAACAACATGCCCAGTATATCCCACTGGAAGCAGGGTCTGGGAGGGGTTGGATGGTGGAAAATCTTACCTCTATCTTTTAGGATAGAGAGATCGCTTCCAATGAGACCCCCGGCTCGGGAAAAAAACATAACGACACGTAGACCCACATACACATCTCAGGCAATGAACAAATGGCAGACAAATTTACAAAATAAAAAGCACACATTTAATAACAGCACTCCTAATTACTCTACTCTATGATTGCTCTAAAAGCCCCTATTCTTAACCTTGTATTAGCCCTTCACATATAAAGGACAAGGAGAGTTGACATGAGGTCGAAGTCTCAATCAAATTTAAAACCAAATACTACTAATTAGCTAGCGGTAAGTGGGTTATCGAACACAGGGAGTTTGTGGAATATGTGTTAACTCAATCAAATTGCAATTACCTGACTTTAACTAAAATGACAAGAAAGTAAAATTCAATAGTCTGTTGATTTGTTGAATTGGCTTAAAACAAGAAAACAAAGCAAATTGGTTTGTAAAAATCAGTAATAAGAGATATGTTTCCCTTTGGTATCCGGATTTTAACAAATGATGATATTGGTGTTAATTGGGAAGAACCACATAGACATGATTCATGAGTGTGTGCTTATGTGTGATAAAAGAGGACTAAGTACTTGTATTAGCAAGGTTATCTCTTGATAATCAGTATCACTATTGAATTACCTCAACCCTTCCACTAAATCAAGATTTGCCTATGGCATCAAGAACGTATGGTTAAATTAAGCAATCCATGAATGACCCATTACACATAATACACAATCATCATGACAAAACAATCACAAGATCAGTTTCATCATCCCATAAATATAGAACACCAACATGATCAAAGTTGCAAATCCTTCAAACCAAAAGGAAACACAAAAGAAGACTAGCCACTCATAGTTTTATGCATGAAAACAAGATTCAAGATACAATTCATAATAATCAAAATGAAATAACAAGGATTAAAGTACCAAAAGATCTTGTTCTTCAACACATCTAAGATGATCACCAAAAGCTTAGCCAAACAAGACTTGAATCATCATCATCACCCGAATAATGTTCATATGAATCAAAAACACAAATCAAATGTTTGGAAATGTTTGGAATGAAGCAAGAACAGCCACTTTTGCCTCTTTTATGGAAAGAATTCGTCAGATCCAGAATTTTAGCAAAAGGCACCACTCAAACCATTTTATTATGGCAAGTTGCACTTTTTCGTCAGCAGCTACCGTAACTTACGGTAGCTACCGTAAGTTACGGTAGCCACAAAGTTGATACGGTGAAAATCCACTGCATTACGGTGGGAATTGTAAGTGTTTGGGGGCCACCGTAATTTACGGTGGCTACCGTAAATTACGGTAGACCCCCACTTTCTTGTTTTGTTCCTTCTTCCCATCCTATCTTGCTTCATCCCGTCGTGATCCGTCCAAAGCTGCGTTCTCTTCGTATTAAGCTCCATAATGTGCCTGAAACAAAAGCAACTGTAGTTATCTAATTCAAGATAATTACATGACCAAATATGAGAATATTACGCGTTTTAACGTCATAAAAGGGTTGTTCCTTGAACCACCCGTCAAGAGTCTACCTATGTCACAAGCATGCACTATCTCAACTAATTCCCACTAACAGTCTTTAACCTTAATTCTACGCCTCCAGTCACTCCTATCCTCGATCATGTGCTTGGAGAGGTGCAATCTAACATGTCCCGCCTAATCAACTCCTCCCATGTCACTTTGGTCTTCCTCTACCCCTACTACCATCTAAGACAATGTTATCTATAATTCTAACCGGTGTTGTCATCTGTCTCCTCTTCACATGTCCAAACCATCTCACTCTTCCCTCCCGATTTTATCAGTGGTGCATGCTACCCCTAATCTTTGTCGGAACACGTCATTCCTTATCCGATCCATCCTTGTGTGGTCGCACATCCACCTCAGCATTCTTATCTCTGCGACCTCCATCTGCCGCCCTTGTGACTTCTTCATGGCCCAACAATCTGTTCCGTATAACATAGCAGGTCTTATTGCTACTCTATAGAACTTTCCCTTTAGCTTTGTTGGGAACCTCTTGTCACATAAAATCCCTGACGCTGCTCTCTATTTGCACCATCCTGCCTGGACACGGTGGGCTACATCACTATGAATCTCTCCGTTCTCCTGGACATATGAGCCAAGATATTTGAATCCACTCTTTTGTGGAACCACCAGATCCTGACTACTAATTTGGGTGTCCTCTTCGTTCGCACCACTGAAGTTACAAGGCATGTATTCCATTTTAGAGCAACTTATCCTTAAGGCGTTGTGCTCTAATACCGTTCTCCGCTCTTCTAACCTATCATTAAGCATTCTTTTATTCTCTGCTATTAACACGATGTCATCAGCAAATAACATGCACCACGAAACTGGCCCCTGTATAAACTTAGACAACTCATCCAAAACTACCGTGAAAAGGAATGGACTCAATGTTAATCCTTGGTGGAGACCCTCCTCCACAGAAAAGAAATCTGTATCACCCACCAACGCACGCACACACGTTTTCACCCCCTCAAACATATCCTTGACTAAAGTAATATATCTCTCTGGAACCTTTCTACCTTGTAGACTTCCCCAAATGAGTTTTCACGGCACACTATCATAGGCTTTTTCCAGGTCGATGAAGACCATATGGATATCCCTCTTCTTTTCTCTATATTTCTCCATTACCCTCCTCATGATGTGTATGGCTTCCATTGTAAAGCGCCCAGGCATAAATCCAAATTGATTTATCGTTACCTCAGTTTGTCTTCTTAGTCTCGAGTCGATAACTCTTTCCTAAAGTTTCATAGTGTGACTCAGGAGCTTTATTCCCCTGTAGTTAGTACAGACTGCCCATAGTTACCGAAAACGGTTAGGGACTCACGATCCCCGTATTGGTACGATTTGTACCCGAACAAAATACGTACCGTACCCAATCGCTCCGGTACGACGGTTTGGTACGAGAAGTCGATTGAACCTGAGGTCGGCCAATTCGCTATTGCAGACAACCAATTCGGTGTTCCAAATACAAATACACAATGCTCCTATCGATTTGAATACCTAAATTGGATCGCAAAACCTAATAAGTGGTACGAAAATCACGATCGGTGCAAAGGCGCTTCAACTGGGCGGGAAATCGCGGTCCAGCCGACTTCTTCTCCTGCAAAATCGATTTCCAAAAACGGAATTGATTACAGTTGCGTCAATTACAATTGATTGCAATTGCTTACAATTACAATGAACGACTATAAATATGTACCATGCTTGTTCAATTTTGACATCGATTCAAACCTAAAAATCTAATTCAACTGTTTGTAACTTACTGTTGTTCTGTACTTCTGTTTCTAAATGGCTTTCGGGAAGAAATTGAATACTCAAGGAGATGATAGTGAGACCCATATAAGTGAAACACAAGGTTTCATTGATGTCAATGATGATGATGTTCAACAAACTTTTGTAGCAACTTCGAGTCAAGCAGGAGCAAGTCCTCAAACAGAAAAACTAGGGAAGAAAAAGATCCAAATAAGCCTCTTATTGACGAAGTAACATTCCTTGGTGTAGGTAATCATCAATTTATAAAGTGAGTTTGAAATGAGTTTGACCTACTTCTTTGTTATGATTTTATATCATTTTACTAATGTTTTGTTTTTAACAGGAAACTCTAAGAATCCTGGAGGTAGTAAATGGTGGACCTGCAATCATTGTAAAGCAACTTATACAAGCACTTACACCCGAATCCATGTTCATTTTTTGGGGGCTGCAGTGGGTCAAAAATTTGAGGTTAAAAGATGTAAAGTCGTACTCAAAGACCGAGCATTGTTTGACAGGCTTTTGAAAAAGGTTAAAGAAGCTGAGGATAGTGGGGTTTCAAAGTGTTTGAAGAATTCAGTTATCTCCAGAAAAGTATCTTCCAAAAAACACATAGAAGAATCTTTTGGCATATTGGAGAGAAATGCATTGGACTTGAAGATCTTTCGAGGATTGTGTGCAAACGGGATCCCGTTCAATGTACTCAACAGCCCCCAATTCATTGAAATGATCAGTGCTATCAAACATACACCAGATGGATACAAACCTTCATCATGTGAAAAGGCAAGAACCGTGCTACTTGACGAATGTGCACGTGATGTTGATAAGGACCTAGCACCGATCAAAGACACATGGTATACTCAAAGGAGTCTTAATAGTTTCGGATGGCTGGTGTAATGTTAACCATTGTCCACTTATCAATGTTCTTGCGGTCAACTCGCATGGTGCCATATTTATGTACACAGAGGACTTTTTAGGGTTGGAGAAAATGGGTGGAGCTATTGCTAAGTTTCATCTTGGCGCGATTGAAAGCATTAGACCGAGCAATGTTTTACAAGTTGTAACGGACAACACAGTGAATTGCAAAGCGGTCGGGAAAGAAATTGAGAAGGTATACAAACATGTATTTTGGTCGCCTTGTTGTGTTCACACTTTAAATCTTATTTTTAAAGACTTGGCGAACCATTTTGTTTGGTTAAGTTACACATACAAAAAAGGCAAGACTATTGTAAAGTACTTCCTTAATCACACACACTGTTAGCCTTTTTAGAGAAAACTCAAAGTTAGAGTTGTTAAAGGTTGCTAAGACCTGTTTTGCTCACACTACATACTTTTAAGAAGGTTACTCGATTGTAGGGATGCGCCAGCAATGACTATAGTCCTCAATTCTTGGAGGGAACGGGTCAAAGGTGGGGATGAAAACACCAGAATAGTTGGGGAAAAAGTCGCAGATACAATTAAAGATGATGACTTTTGGGAAGATATTGAAAACATATTGGCTATTACAAATCCATCTTCCTATTAATAAGGTTTTGTGATGGTGAAGGTCCCAAAATGGGAGAAATTTATGAAAGAATGGACAATATGGTTGGTGAAATCAAAAATGTCATGAGGGATAACAAATTCTAAAGTGATTTACCTCAAATTCAAGCAATTGTTGTTGCTAGGTGGGAGAAAATGACCATCCCACTTCTTTGTTTAGGGTTTGCCTTGAACCAAAAGTTTTATGATAAATACTATCTTGAAATGATTGCACCGGAGGCATTGAAAGAAAAGCTCCTAACAATGACAAAGAAGTCATAGTTGGTGTTATGGAAGCTTTTCAAAGAATAGCGGAAGATGAATATGAACAAAAGGTCTTAAGAGAACAATTTGCTACGTTCCATATGAAAAAAAGGAATTTACTCTAGAGCCATAACACAAGCCGATGTTGTTATAATGGATGTAATTGATTGGTGGCTACTTATGGATCAGAGACTCCTGAGTTGGCGGAAGTAGCAAAGAAAGTACTATCCCAACCAATTAGCAACTCATCGGCGGAAAGAAATTGGAGTACGTACTTATTGGACCAAAAGAACCAATGAGCCAGATCAGAAAAACCTCCAAGTCCCACAAGACATCACAACAACTGCTGAAAGCTTCATCAGCTGTTTGACAAAGACTGAAGACTTCAACAGCTGAAGATCAAAGAACTGAAGAACAACAGCTGAAGACCTCAAGTACTGAAGACACAAGTACTGAAGTCTCAAGTACTGAAGACTCAAGTACTGAAGATCAATAGTTGAAGAACTGAAGAACTGAAGATCAACAGCTGATGTACAAAGACTGATGACAAAGACTGAAGACATCAGCTGATGACAACTACTGAAGTCATCAGCTGATGAAACATCTGAAGTTAAAGTCTGAAGACAAGTACTGAAGCTTCAGAGTTTGTCACAATAGCTGAAGAAGCATTCTTCAGTTGTTGTGATGGTTTACCTTTTAGCTTTTTCTTATCAGTAGTTGTATTTTCTATTTCAGTAGTTTGTAAAACAACTGAAGAGTATGTTCTTCAGTCGTTGTAGTTTTTCAGTAGTTTCTTTTCATTACTTGTAATGAGTTAACACTTAGGCTTTTTGTAAGAAGATGTCAGATGTTTGACATCTTCAGTAGTTGTGTTAACTCTTCAGTAGTTAAGTTAGTTTCAGTAGTTTGTTAAAATAACGGTTTGATGTCACTGTCAAGTGACATCAGCTGACATCATTTCTCTTATAAAAGGAATTTACTCTAGAGCCGTAACACAAGCCGATGTTGTTACAATGGATGTAATTGATTGGTGGCTACTTATGGATCAGAGACTCCTGAGTTGGCGAAAGTAGCAAAGAAAGTACTATCCCAACCAATTAGCAGCTCATCGGCGGAAAGAAATTGGAGAACGTACTCCTATAATGTAAAACGGAATCATCTCAATTGTAAAAGAGTGGATAAACTTGTGTTTATTCACTCAAACATTAGACACTAATCATGTTTTTCCAAGTCTTATAAATTTGGCCCAAACAAAAAGTGGGACAACAATCCCGAAAGTGCTTATATAGAAGATTCAAGTGCAAGATTAGAGGATATGGCTTGGGAAGATCTTAGTGATGAAGGTGTTGAAATTAGTAAAGGAAAGAGACAAAGGCTAGATTAGGATTTTTAGTTATATATTTTTTTTGAATAAATGAATTTGGTTATTTCTGTTTATATTTTGGCACACCGTAGCGGACACCATGGTACACCGTACCGATTCGTACCAAAATAAACCTACCCCCACCATACCGAATACGACACATCTATCGAATTACGTACCCGTACCTCATACCCGTACCAGAGCATACCGCGTATTAGGTAACTATGATTCTGCCTTTAGATTCTTAACTTCCTAGACTTCAGATTGAGCAACCTTGATTTGCATTGGCAAATCAGAGTGGGTAGTCATTTACAATGCATGCACCTAACGAGATTTGGGTGTTTCCTTTAGACTGAAGACGTCGGATACCACATTAGCCTTACCCAGGTGGTACTAGATAGCACAGTCGTAATCATTTAGCAATTCTAGCCACCATCGTTGCCGCATATTCAGCTCTTTCTGATCATGTATGTGCTCGAGACTCTTGTGATCTGTATAGATCGTGTACTTGGTTCCATATAAATAGCGTCTCCAGATCTTCAAGGCAAACACTACAGCTCCTAGTTCCAGATCATGTGTGACAACCCGAGTTTTAGATTAATACTATTTAAACTAACATTCTCCGTTTATTGTAAATTACTCTATTTCACTATTATTAATAATAATAATAATAATAATGATAACAATAATAATAATAATAATAATATTGTTGATAATAATAGTAGTAATAATAAATAATGAAATTAATAATGAAGTCCAAGGGGTTAAATTGCCAAATTTGAAACTTTAAAACAAAGTTGTTACATAAAATAACAAAACAGGAAAACCGCAGGGACCATATGTGTAAAATTGAAATTTTACACAACCAACCCCCCGCCCAAACCCGTTTCTCCGGTCACCGGAGTTCTGCCGCCGGCTGCGGCTCCGGCAAAGCCTCAACACCCAAATTCGCATGGTTTTGACTCGGTTAAACACCCCGACAACAATCACATGCAAGATTCGAACACGAGGCTCCAATTCAATTTAAAAATGGTAGTGCGGTCGATCTGGTTCTATCACTTTTGCTTCCGGCTGCTTTACAGTCGATGAATCACACTAAACATTTATAATAATGCAATTAACTTCACCTAAACGATCCTATAAATGTGCCGAAACTACTACCATTTCCAATTGCACCAGAAAACACACAAACAAAGCAATTCGATTCCCTCTCTAGTTCGAACCTGCAACCTTGTCGAAATCCGATCTCCAACCCATATAAATTAAAATTGATAAGGGGCTTTTGGTCGTGATCATTCTCAGAAGCTTCACACAAGTTTAATTAGATTATCATCCTCTTTAGCACCTCGAACCAACTCCCCCTGTCGCGGCTTGTTCATCGTGCATCATCGTGAATCGATTGAGGTAATTAAACATACCAATAAACTCGTTATTACATGGGGAACAAAAGCCCCATGAATGATTTCATTAACAATCGCGTTTGGTGCTTCAATTTGATTCAAAATCGAATTAGGGCTCGGTTGAAATTGGGGGAAATGGATTAAATGGGTTAAAACAAATTGAAAACCAGAATTACCGCGGCTGGATGCCTTTGGTTCACTGGTTTGTGTGTGTGATGATGGGGTGGAGGTCACGGGTTCGAACCCGGCCCCCGACACTTATTTTTTTAAAAGCCTTTTTGAGCTTTTAAAAAATACAGAAAAATTTCTAAAAATTATAAAAATAACTTTTATAAACTTTCTTTATTTTAAAAGTTATCAGACGAATTTCTGGAAATTTATTTCTTTAAAAAAACCTTAATTATTTATATTTTAATAAATAATACAAATGTTATAAATGGTTATTTTTATAAAAATAGACCTTAAATAATAATCATCAAGTTATTAATGGAGATTATATTATTTTAATTATGGATTTATTATGATAAATGAAGGAATTATATTTAATAAATTTCATAAATTATTTACAAATACGAATATTATCATTATAATTATGATCATGCCATTGTTATTATTAATATCAATATTGGTAATATTATTAATACATGGTGTTGTTTGTATATCAAATCGTGCGCGTCAAACCGAACCGACCTGAATCCGACCAAATGTGTTTATTCGCGTTGAACACATTTTAAAAACTTAATTACCATTAATAATAGGTGTTGATCGTGTTTGATAGTGCATTGCCTTATTCCGTGAAGCTTTTGTTCATAACTTCAATTCAAGGTGAGTTTACAGTCCTACTTTTACTTATATACTCTTTTGGGGGAGAGAAACATGCTGTTTTCAAAAACGTTACATTACATTGGATTTTTGTAATACTGCATATACTTGATACTATGGTGTTATACTTTCCCAACAGACCGTTAATATGGACTTAGCGAGGTAATTGTTAGTAGTACTACTGGGATTGACATACCCCACCCGGGCTAGTCGCTCTAGCACAACGTTCGTCAAACGGGTGAACGGTTAGCCTAATTACAAGTGTTGTGGTGTGTGATCCACATCCGGGCCTGTTTATTTATTTGATTACATGTCAGCTCGGCCGCGAATTCATACACATAGTGATCATTATGGATTAGCTACCCATTATATGCTTTAATTACAAAATCCGGGAATTTCATTATACTTGACGGATTACAAAATCCGGGAATTTCATTATACTTGACGGATTACAAAATCCGGGAATTTCATTATACTTGACGGATTACAAAATCCGGGAATTTCATTATACTTGACGGATTACATAATCCGGGAATTTCATTATACTTGACGAATTACTAAATCCGGGAATTTCATTATACTTATCGGATTACATAATCCGGGGATTTCGTTACTGATACTTATCGGATTACATAATCCGGGGATTTCGTTACTGATACTTACTGTTTTCTGATAAACCTGTGAACTCACCAGTCTTGTACTGAGATTTTGCATGTTTTCTCTCAGGACATTGATGTGGCACGTTTAGGAGCACAACATCTACAGCATGTCATTCCGTATTCACCACAAACTGTTTTCAAGATTTAATTTGCATTTACTTTACATGAACTGGATTGGACACGTGTTTGCGTGTTCCAAAACTATTGTTAAATGTTTTACTGTATTCGCTTCCGCATTACTTAAACATAATTGGTTTGTTTCATTATTATTAAGCAATCTATATGTTTTGTAATTATCGAGTCGTTTGGTGTAACTGATGCTTATCTGAGATCCTGGTTATGTCACATGCCTGACGGTAAAACCCCGTTAGCGGATTTTGAGGGTGTGACAGATTGGTATCAGAGCATTAGTTATAGCGAACTAAAATGAACTTTGCATCTCATCTGCATTGCATTTTAGACTATAGCTGGATTTGCATTAGTTACACACACATAGATTACTAAGCTATGCCTACTAAGTTGGTTGCCAGAGAATTTTTGCTTTAACATATCCCTATGAGCATATGGCTACCGGGATGGTGGCTCCGAGTTGCTGTGAGTCACGGGAGAGTTTGTGTGCATTTGACATCGCCTGAATGTGCTTCATGATTTGTGTGACGCATAGACACCTGTATTCTGGATTTCCTGGCAAAAGGCCCTCGGGCTAAGGCAAGCATATCGCATAAATCTCATTGCGAGACCTGGTATGCTTACCTGGGGATTTCTGGGATGAGTGATAAACTATGGTCAATACACAGGTCTTTAAGGCAAATGGGTCGAATTACCTTGGCGTGTCAATGATTCCCAAACTTTACTGATCCTTACGTATACTTTGATTGATCGACCCCGATATAATACATACATATTTGGTACTTCTATCAATGATGACCACTGTACTTGACAAGATATGTTAGCCTGATAGGAGGTACCGGGGTGATCATGCAAAGCAAATTACCATTACGGGTGCACACGTAATTGTAATCTGTCGTGCATGCTAAGTTCGGTGAATCTGGTCGGGTGGTAACATTGTAGTCAGTATAAGTCATCATTCCTACACCTTGAGCAAGAAAGTCTCGGTCTTCATAGAACATAGCCACTGATGTGGAAACTATCAGTCAGTTCTACTTGTAGGAATGCTCACCCTTACCTTGAATTTGGACGAAATTCAAATCATGACATTTGTGTTAATCCCTCGGATTTGGACTGATTCTCTAGCTTGTCTATTTCTTTAAATCCTTGAATTTCTCTTCCTTTTCATTCCAAGACAAAAGGTTTATTTTCATACGACTGATAGCTTTTGATATTTGGTAATTTAAAGAATGTCTGGAAGAGGACGTGGACGCGGGAGAGGTAACATCTCAATGACGCCTGCAGAATTGGCAGCGATAATCAATCATAGTATTACCGCAGCGTTGGCAAACCAACACCCTCCACAGCAGAACCCTATTGGACAATCGACTTGCACCTACAAGTCTTTTATGGACTGCAAGCCTAACCCGTTCAATGGAACTGAGGGAGCGGTGGGACTGCTCCGTTGGTTCGAAAAGCTTGAGTCGGTGTTCGAAATCTGCAACTGCCCTGCTGGGAATAGGGTAAAATATCCTGCTGGCACACTAGATGGTGCTGCTCTGAGCTGGTGGAACACACAAGTTCAGATGTTGGGCGTTGAAGCTGCAAACGCCATGACATGGGAAGAATTCAAGAACCTACTGAAAGAGGAGTACTGTTCACGAGATGAAGTACAAAAACTAGAAACCGAATTTTGGAACCTGAAGATGGTAGGTTCTGAAATCGAAGCCTACACAACTCGTTCTCACGAGTTGGCTACTCTGTGCCCTACTATGATTAACCCGGTTTACAAACAGGTTGAGAGGTACATTGATGGGCTAGTTCCAGAAATACAGAGCATGGTCACCACTGCAAGACCAGCTACCATACAGGAGGCTATCCGACTGGCGTACAAGCTGACGGATCAGGCCGTCGCACAGGGCAAGCTACCCCCGCGAGGTGCTGCATCGAGTTCCAAGGAAAACAAGAGGAAATGGGAACCCTCAACCAGTGAGAAGCAACCTTCATCCTTCCCTCATCAACAACAGCAACACAAGAAGTTTAATCAGTCCCAATCTTCTCATTCGGGCGGCTATCATGGAAATCTCCCAAAGTGAAACAAATGTCAGCTCCATCATACTGGGCAGTGCACAAGGAACACTTGTGAGAGGTGCGGGAAGTTTGGGCATGTTGCCAAGTATTGCCGGGTAAACCTCTCGGGAAAGGCACCTCAACAACAGCAGAACCAAAATCAGACTATGTGTTATGAATGTGGTCAACCCGGACACTTTAAAAGGGATTGCCCGAGACGGAAAAAGAATGGTGACAATGGTGCTGCTAAAAAGCCCAAACACAACAACAATGGTGGTGGCGGTGGCAGAGGCAGAGTCTTCATCATGGGTTCAGGTGAGGCTCGAAATGACCCTACAGTAGTGTCTGGTAGATTCACTATTAATGGATGTTATGCCTCTATTCTATTTGACTCTGGTGCTGATAAAAGTTATGTGTCCACCAAGTTTAGTAAAACACTAGGAATGGTGCCTACTGACTTGAGTTCTAAGTATGTCATAGAAATAGCCGATGGTAGGACGATAACAGCAACACAAGTGTTTAAAAACTGTAAGCTATGCTTATCCGGACACACTTTCTGCATAAACCTTATTCCTGTCACACTAGGAAGCTTCGATGTAGTAGTCGGGATGGATTGGTTATCCCAGAACAGTGCTGAGATTGTTTGCAAGGAGAAGCTGGTCAAGTTACCTATTTTGAACAATGAAATTCTTACAGTGGAAGGTGAAAAGGTGGGTGCGGTGGTCAGCATCATATCGTATTTGAAGGCTCGGAAATGTCTCAGAAAAGGACACCTTGCCTTGTTAGCACTTGTTACTGAAACGAAGGCGGATGAAAGGCGAATTAAAGATATTCCCGTTGTTAGAGACTTTCATGAAGTATTTCCCGAAGACCTACCTGGCCTTCCTCCACACAGACAGGTGGAATTCCAGATTGAATTAGCACCTGGAGCAGCTCCGATCGCTCGGGCGCCGTACCGTTTGGCACCGAACGAACTACAAGAGCTGCCTAAGCAATTGCAAGAATTGTTAGACAAGGGATTTATACGTCCCAGCTCTTCACCCTGGGGAGCTCCAGTGCTTTTCGTTAAAAAGAAAGATGGAACCTTCAGAATGTGTATTGATTACCGCGAACTGAACAAAGTGACAATCAAGAATAGGTATCCACTTCCACGTATTGATGATTTGTTCGACCAGTTGCAAGGATCTAGCTACTATTCCAAGATTGACTTGAGATCAGGTTATCATCAGTTGAGGGTTCGAGAGGAAGACATCTCCAAGACTGCGTTTCAGACACGCTATGGGCACTACGAGTTCACCGTAATGCCTTTTGGGCTGACCAATGCCCCAGCAGTTTTTATGGACCTCATAAACCGTGTCTGCAAACTTTATTTCGATAAGTTTGTCATTGTCTTCATTGATGACATACTAATCTACTCCCGTAATAAGGAGGATCATGAGGGACATTTGAAGACCATACTGGAATTGCTGAGAGATGAACAGCTTTACGCGAAGTTCTCAAAATGTGACTTCTGGATGCGCGAAGTGCAATTCCTTGGGTATGTAGTGAATGAAAAGGGTATACATGTTGATCCTTCAAAGATCAAAGCAATCAAGGAATGGCCGGCACCAAAGACGCCTACTGAGGTGCGACAATTCCTTGGTTTGGCAGGCTATTACCGGAGGTTCATCGAAGGATTTTCGAAATTGGCGCAACCTTTGACTGCCCTAACTCATAAGGGAATAATTTATAAGTGGGGTAGCAAAGAGGAAACAGCGTTTCAGGCGCTTAAAGACAAACTCTGCAACGCACCAATCCTAGCCTTACCAGAAGGAACTGATGACTTTGTTGTTTACTGTGATGCATCCATCCAAGGTTTGGGGTGTGTATTGATGCAACGTGACAAAGTCATAGCTTATGCATCTAGACAGCTCAAGGTGCATAAGAAGAACTACACAACGCATGATCTGGAACTAGGAGCTGTAGTGTTTGCCTTGAAGATCTGGAGGCACTACTTATATGGAACCAGGTGCACGATCTATACAGATCATAAGAGCCTCCAGCACATATTTGACTAGAAAGAATTGAATATGCGGCAACGACGGTGGTTAGAGTTACTCAATGATTATGACTGTGTGATCAAGTACCATCCGGGTAAGGCTAATGTGGTAGCCGATGCCCTTAGTCGTAAGGAAACCCTAAAGCCTCGTCGGGTGCGCGCATTACAAATGACTATCCACTCTGACTTACCAGTGCAAATCAAAGCTGCTCAATCTGAGGCCTTGAAAACGGAGAATCTCAAAGCAGAATCCATGCGAGGCATGGAGAAACAGTTGGAGGTTAAAACTGATGGAATCCGTTACTTTATGAAACGAATCTGGGTACCACAGTACGGGAATTTGCGAGAGCTGATAATGGATGAAGCTCATAAGTCACGTTACTCGATCCATCCAGGTTCAGACAAGATGTATCAGGACCTGAAAGAATTTTACTGGTGGCCAAAAATGAAAGCAGAGATAGCCACATACGTAAGGAGATGCCTAACTTGTTCAAAGGTTAAGGTAGAATACCAGAGACCATCCGGTTTACTACAACAACCGGAAATTCCAGTGTGGAAATGGGAGCAGATCTCAATGGACTTCGTCACGAAGTTACCTAGGACTCCCAGCGGATGCGATACCATTTGGGTTATAGTAGATCGCTTGACGAAATCCGCACACTTTCTGGCAATCCGAGAGACTGATCGAATGGAGAAGCTGACACATATCTATTTAAGGGAAATAGTCTCTCGGCATGGCGTACCGATATCAATCATTTCTGATCATGACGCTCGGTTCACTTCTCATTTCTGGCAATCATTACAACGATCATTGGGAACGCGGCTGGATATGAGTACCGCGTATCACCCGCAAACCGGTGGTCAAAGTGAGCGTACGATCCAGACACTGGAAGACATGTTGCGTGCCTGTGTGATTGATTTTGGCAGCAGCTGGGAAACTCATTTACCATTGGTTGAGTTCTCCTATAATAACAGTTATCATACCTCGATCAAGGCAGCTCCACTTGAGGCACTGTATGGACGTAAGTGCCGATCTCCTATCTGTTGAGCAGAAGTAGGAGAAAGCCAACTTACAGGACCTGAACTTATGCACGAAACGACTGAGAAGATTGTGCAAATTCGTAACCGTATGGCAGCAGCATGTGATCGACAAAAGAGTTACGCTGACAAACGTCGTAAGCCATTGGAGTTTCAGGTTGGTGACAAAGTACTGCTGAAAGTCTCACCCTGGAAATGTGTAATACGCTTTGGAAAATGGGGGAAACTAAACCCTAGGTACGTGAGGCCGTTTGAGATTGTCAAACGGATTGGCCCGGTGGCTTATCAACTGAACCTACCTGACCAACTCAGTGGAGTACACAATGTGTTTCACGTGTCAAACCTAAGGAAGTGTCTTGCTGATGAATCACTGGTTGTTCCATTAGAAGAACTGGAAATCGATGAACAGCTTCGTTTCGTTGAAGAACCAGTAGAGATTATGGATCGAGAAGTCAAGACACTAAAGCGTAGCAAAATTCCCATTGTGCGTGTTAGATGGAACTCCAAGCGTGGACCAGAGTTTACCTGGGAACGCGAGGACCAAATGAAGAAGAAGTACCCACAACTATTCAACGATTAGACACCTACTTCTTAAGGTATCATTTTTAAGATATCTTTTTCCTTAAATTTCGAGACGAAATTCCCTTCAACAAGGGGATGATGTCACAACTCTGTCAAAACCTTACAAATCGTTGAATCCTATGTAATTAACTGAACCTAATGTTCTAATTTTCGGGACGAAAATTTCTTCAACAAGGGGATAATGTGACAACCCGAGTTTTAGATTAATACTATTTAAACTAACATTCTCCGTTTATCGTAAATTACTCTATTTCACTATTATTTAATAATAATAATAATAATAATGACAACAATAATAATAATAATAATATTGTTTATAATAATAGTAGTAATAATAAATAATGAAATTAATAATGAAGTCCAGGGGGTTAAATTGCCAAATTTGAAACTTTAAAACAAAGTTGTTACATAAAATAACAAAACAGGAAAACCGCAGGGACCATATGTGTAAAATTGAAATTTTACACAACCAACCCCCCGCCCAAACCCGTTTCTCCGGTCACCGGAGTTCTGCCGCCGGCCGCGGCTCCGGCAAAGCCTCAACACCCAAATTCGCATGGTTTTGACTCGGTTAAACACCCCGACAACAATCACATGCAAGATTCGAACACGAGGCTCCAATTCAATTTAAAAATGGTAGTGCGGTCGATCTGGTTCTATCACTTTTGCTTTCGGCTGCTTTACAGTCGATGAATCGCACTAAACATTTATAATAATGCAATTAACTTCACCTAAACGATCCTATAAATGTGCCGAAACTACTACCATTTCCAATTGCACCAGAAAACACACAAACAAAGCAATTCGATTCCCTCTCTAGTTCGAACCTGCAACCTTGTCGAAATCCGATCTCCAACCCATATAAATTAAAATTGATAAGGGGCTTTTGGTCGTGATCATTCTCAGAAGCTTCACACAAGTTTAATTAGATTATCATCCTCTCTAGCACCTCGAACCAACTCCCCCTGTCGCGGCTTGTTCATCGTGCATCATCGTGAATCGATTGAGGTAATTAAACATACAAATAAACTCGTTATTACATGGGGAACAAAAGCCCCATGAATGATTTCATTAACAATCACGTTTGGTGCTTCAATTTGATTCAAAATCGAATTAGGGCTCGGTTGAAATTGGGGGAAATGGATTAAATGGGTTAAAACAAATTGAAAACCAAAATTACCGCGGCTGGATGCCTTTGGTTCACTGGTTTGTGTGTGTGATGATGGGGTGGAGGTCACGGGTTCGAACCCGGCCCCCGACACTTATTTTTTTAAAAGCCTTTTTGAGCTTTTAAAAAATACAGAAAAATTCCTAAAAATTATAAAAATAACTTTTATAAACTTTCTTTATTTTAAAAGTTATCAGATGAATTTCTGGAAATTTATTTCTTTAAAAAAACCTTAATTATTTATATTTTAATAAATAATACAAATGTTATAAATGGTTATTTTTATAAAAATAGACCTTAAATAATAATCATCAAGTTATTAATGGAGATTATATTATTTTAGTTATGGATTTATTATGATAAATGAAGGAATTATATTTAATAAATTTCATAAATTATTTACAAATACGAATATTATCATTATAATTATGATCATGCCATTGTTATTATTAATATCAATATTGGTAATATTATTAATACATGGTGTTGTTTGTATATCAAATCGTGCGCGTCAAACCGAACCGACCTGAATCCGACCAAATGTGTTTATTCGCGTTGAACACATTTTAAAAACTTAATTACCATTAATAATAGGTGTTGATCGTGTTTGATCGTGCATTGCCTTATTCTGTGAAGCTTTTGTTCATAACTTCAATTCAAGGTGAGTTTAAAGCCCTACTTTTACTTATATACTCTTTTGGGGGAGAGAAACATGTTGTTTTCAAAAACGTTACATTACATTGGATTTTTGTAATACTACATATACTTGATACTATGGTGTTATACTTGCCCAACGGACCGTTAATATGGACTTAGCGAGGTAATTGTTAGTAGTACTACTGGGATTGACATACCCCACCCGGGCTAGTCGCGCTAGCACAACGTTCGTCAAACGGGTGAACGGTTAGCCTAACTACAAGTGTTGTGGTGTGTGATCCACATCCGGGCCTGTTTATTATTTGATTACATGTCAGCTCGGCCGCGAATTCATACACATAGTGATCATTATGGATTAGCTACCCATTATATGCTTTAGTTACAAAATCCGGGAATTTCATTATACTTGACGGATTACAAAATCCGGGAATTTCATTATACTTGACGGATTACAAAATCCGAGAATTTCATTATACTTGACGGATTACAAAATCCGGGAATTTCATTATACTTGACGGATTACATAATCCGGGAATTTCATTATACTTGACGAATTACTAAATCCGGGAATTTCATTATACTTATCAGATTACATAATCCGGGGATTTCGTTACTGATACTTATCGGATTACATAATCCGAGGATTTCGTTACTGATACTTACTGTTTTCTGATAAACCTGTGAACTCACCAGTCTTGTACTGAGATTTTGCATGTTTTCTCTCAGGACATTGATGTGGCACGTTTAGGAGCACAACATCTACAGCATGTCATTCCGTATTCACCACAAACTGTTTTCAAGATTTAATTTGCATTTACTTTACATAAACTGGATTGGACACGTGTTTGCGTGTTCCAAAACTATTGTTAAATGTTTTACTGTATTCGCTTCCGCATTACTTAAACATAATTGGTTTGTTTCATTATTATTAAGCAATCTATATGTTTTGTAATTATCGAGTCGTTTGGTGTAACTGATGCTTATCTGAGATCCTGGTTATGTCACACGCCTGACGGTAAAACCCCGTTAGCGGATTTTGAGGGTGTGACATCATGCGTTGTGTAGTTCTTCTCATGCTCCTTGAGGTGTCTATACGTATAAGTTATAACTTTATTGCGTTGCATCAGTACACATCCCAAACCCTGGATGTATGCATCACAATAAACAATAAAATCATCAGTTCCTTCTAGTAAAGCTAGGTCAGCGCGCTACAGAGTTTGTCTTTAAGAACCTGAAACGTTGTTTCCTCTTTGCTGCCCCATTGGTAGACAGTTCCCTTGTGAGTTAGGGCAGTTAAAGGTTGTGCCAATTTTGAGAATCCTTCAATAAATCATCTGTAATAGCCCGCCAAGCCAAGGAATTTTCGCACCTTAGTAGGCGTTTTCGGTGCCGGCCAATCCCTGATTGCTTCAATCGTTGAAGGATCCACATGCATACCCCTTTCGTTCACCACATGCCCAAGAAATTGCACTTCCCGCATCCAAAAGTCGCATTTTGAGAACTTTGCATAAAATTTTCATTCTTTAACAAATCCAGAATAATTCTTAAGTATTTCTCATGATCTTCCTTATTTTGAGAGTAGATTAGTATGTCATCAATGAAAATAGTGACGAACTTATCCAAATAAGGCTTGCATACACGGTTCATGAGGTCCATGAAAACTACTGGGGCATTAGTTAGTCCAAAAGGCATTACCACGAACTCGTACTGTCCATAGCGAGTCCGAAATAATGTCTTCGAGATATCTTCCTCCCGAACACGTAACTGATGATAACTTGATCTCTGATCAATCTTGAAATAATAGCTTGATCCTTGCAACTGGTCAAACAAGTTATCAATGCGTGGGAGTGGATATCTGTTCTTGATCATCACCTTGTTCAGCTCCCTGTAGTAAATACACATTCTGAAGGTTCCATCTTTCCTATTCACAAAAAGCCCTGGAGCTCCCCAAGGTGAAGAGCTGGGACGTATGAATCCCTTGTCCAGTAATTCCCGCAATTGCTTAGACAACTCTTGTAGTTCGTTTGGTGCCAAACGGTACGGCGTCCGATCGATAGGATCAGCTCCAGGTGCTAACTCTATCTGACATTCCACCTGCTTGCATGGAAGAAGGCTAGTTAAGTCTTCTCCAAATACTTTCGGGAAGTCTCTAACAACTGGAATATCTTCAACACACTTCTCATCCGTCTTCTTCTCTGTAACTAGTGACAGTAGAGCGAAATGCCTTTTCTTGAGACATTTATGCGCCTTCACGTATGAGATGATGCCCACCACAGCACCAACCTTGTCACCTTCTACCGTAAGGATCCCATCACTAGGAAAAGGTAACTTTATCAGTTTGTTTCCATAAATGATCTATGTTTAGTTTTTGAATAACCAATCCATTACGACCACGACATCAAAGCTACCATGGGTAATAGGAATTATATTTATATCGAATGAATGTCTAGACAACCTAAATGATAACTGCCAAGCACCTGTGTGACGGTTATAGTTCTACCATCGGTTACTTCTATGGTAGATTTTGGAACTTAAGCTGGTAAGAACTACACTATGTATGAAACTTCAATCAACACTCGAATGAGACAATGCTGAAGCAGAACTACCATTCTGCCAGTTTCCTATCTTCTTGAGCTTTGAACAGTTTCCCTTTAATTGCATAGGTTGTCTGCACCATAACATCCTTTTTGAGCTTCTTGTGGCTGAGCAAACTTGGTCGGTATGTTCACACAATAGTTCTTGAAGGTATGGCCAAATTTCCATAGAGCGTTCTTAGATGTTCTTATTGCACGACCTATGATGATGATAACTGCACTTACGGACGACGTCGTCATAACGCCTTGTCACTACTGGGGAACAAACAAACGTAATATATGTTGAAATAATGATGAATACCAAATGAAACGAATGTTGAAACATTTAAACGACCAAGACTCTAAGTCTTAAGATTAACCCATTGAACAAAGAATACATGCGCATAGAGTATCACTACTCTGATGTAACTTTCATGAAGATTGCGCACATATCAAAGAAATAGTATTGTCCGATAACTAAAATGTTAGAACGAGCAACGTCTCATAAGGACTGGGAATATTGTAATAAACATAAATCTCATTAAGCCTTTAGATAGATGAAAACTTTCATACGAGTAGAGATTAAGGATTGCTTTCATCTCATTAGTGAAGTTTTATACGGGTTGAGACTCTCGTGTCCCCAAAGTATAGAAATGAAAATTTATACTGACTATGACCGATATCATCTGACAGGGTTCGCCAAACTTCTCATGTAAAGCAAATTAGCATCATGGTTTGCTTTGCATGGTCACCCCTGGTTCCTCCCATCCAAGCTAACATAACTTGACAAGTACCGAGTGTTATCAATGATAGAGGTATCAAAGATATAGTTATTAAACCAAGGGTCAATTAACCAAGGTTATACAAAGGATTCGGTTAAGAAAACATTCACTTGGGCAAGAAACCATCGATGTACTCAGGTCAGATGGATAAGATAATGTTATCGTAAGTAAACCCTAATAAGTTGTCTCTCAATCTCTACGGTAGCCGCCAGTAAAGCTATTGCCTGTTCCAAAGGGCAGAGAAGAGGCAAGGTAGGTAAAGAAAGCTTGGCAGACGTAGCTCTCGTCCACGAAACGCATTTAACGGGAGGAGGAACATGCTCCCAATGAACCATCCAAGTTGGGTACCAATGGTACTGTATCCAATTCCGAGGGGTATAATGTAAAAGGTAATGTACAAGTAATCGTAAGTAACCTTCTCGTGACTCACGGTAACTCGAAGTCACTTGTACGGAGAAACAAGAGGTAACAGCGGGGAATCTACACGAACTGGCATTTTCCCTTAAGCTTATAATGAAAAGAAGAAGAAGTCATTCTGGTAGTCAAACACTTACAGGAATATATCAAAGCAAACAAGTCTCAAACAAGAAAAACATTAAGCAAGTATAACTTAATAAACTACATGTGTGTAACTAATGCAAATCCAGCTATAGTCTAAAATTTAAAGCAAATGAGATGTACATTTTAGTTCGCTATAACTAATGCTCTGATACCAATCTGTCACACCCTCAAAATCCACTAACGGGGTTTTACCATCGGGCATGTGACACACCAGGATCTCAGATAGCACCAGTTACACCATACTCAGTAATTATAAAACATCATATTAAGAAATCAAACTTTCAAACCAATCATAAATGTTTCATACTTGCGGAAGCGATTTTAAAAATAGTAAGTCAACAATAAATTATGTCAACATGCGTTTAAACCATAAAAGTTAATAATGTTTAGCAAACTAAACTGATTGAGTTGTAATTTATGCCATGAATGCATCCCTAGCTGAGTCCCTAACCTTGTTCGTTCCTGTGACCTGAGAAAACATGCTAAAGTGTGTCAACATAGAGTTGGTGACTCCACAGGTTTAAACAACAAGTAATGTGTCAGAAAGCGTTTCATATGGTTTAATATATAAAGCATATCGATAGGTAGATATCGTATAACCAAGTTACTTAGTGTTTCAAACCGAAGCTGAGTGTGTGTTTTACGCCTTTCCACCACGTCTATCACAGACCATGGCAATTGTTAGGTCAATTACACACCTGTTCGACCTCCAATCAAGCTAGCGCGACTAGCCCGGGCGGGGTTTGTCAAACCTAATAGTGCTACTCAGAATTACCTCGCTAATCCTATCACTAATGGTTTAATACTGTAAGGACTTTCAAATGTGTCTACACTAACGTAACAGGCGATATCAATAATACTGAAACCATAACAAAAATAGTGTTTGCATGTCTTCTTCTCTGAAAAGGAAAGAATGTAAAATAGGACCGTGAAAACTCACGTTAGGGTGCATGACAGACAATGAAACCAATTAACACAAGAGTAACCTCAACCGATTACACAAATAGGTTAATAAGTTTATGCAAAAAAAACATCCTTACAATATCCAAATAATATCACACAATGTTCATCACAATCAACGTATAAAATCAAGCTTTGACAACACTTCACACAAGAATTCATTATAAATCCTGTATATATTATTTTGAGTTGAATCTACTTGGAGGTGTTCCAAGACTCATGGGGTTACTTACCAAATCATTTATTTTAACCAAAGCTTTATTAAAATAAAAATCATGTATCAAAACACTTGACCCTTTGTTTGGTGTGAAAAATAACAGTTTTGACCTACCTTCACTAAAAAGAAAATAACTTGAATTTTACACGTCTAATTTAGGTGTGGTTGAACTTTTTGGAAACTAGATTCTAAAATACACAATTTGGACTGAAGAAATGCAGTGATTGAGTTTATTATCATCAAGTTTCAGTGTGCACAAGTTGGCTAACAGAATCTGCCAGAATCAGAAAACATCAAGTTTTATACCTAACGTGCATCCTAACAACATTCAATGAATTCACAAGACCATGTTATCAACTAAAAAACGTTGGAAACTCATCCAAGTGTTTTTATACATTCATAAGTTTTAGAGAAACCCAAACCACATGACTTATGCCCAAACCCTTTTTCTATGATCATTACCCGAATTGGAGTAAATATGCATGGAGGTCGAAACTAAATCAAATGAACTCAGAATTGAGTGATTTAAACGGCCACATGTCCGTATCGCTGAGCTCTATCATTACCTCCTCTTTCCGCCTGCGGTTGCAGCTGTATCGGCCACCAGAAAACTTAGCAGTCGCCAGAAAACGTCCCAGGCGCACTGCTTTGTTCGGAAAAATAAAATCCCAACGGTGAAAACCTTCGCCTGTGTGTCTAGAAGCTCCTGTAAAAAATTGGGATTGGTTCAACGGTTCGAACTCCGGAGATCGTCGGATCTCTGCGACAATGTTCTTGAAAACGGGAATAGAGGTTGTGGGGGATGATTTTTGGGTGAGTGTGGGTTAGGGTTGGGTTTTGCATGGGGTAACATGCATTGTCTTACATGTTAAGGTCTTTCAGAGGTTTTCGGGTTGGGTCGGGTTGTCTTCCTTTTATGTTTAGATGGTAATTACAATAACAATTATTTATTTATAATAATATTAATAATTATTATTTAATAAAATCATAACGGGAGAAAGTTAACTTAAAGGAACAAGGTTAAATTGAGAATTAGTGTTGTCACAAAGATTAACGATGATCCATGTAAACAGGTATGATGATGTAGGAAGGATGTCAGAAACCATTTGGAACTAGGCACCACTCTGACCCACCATTATGCCTTTGCATCACTAGACCCTAGAGATGCTCATGGTGTAACATGACTAAATGCCAAATTATGGTTGGGTAGAGAGGTAATTTTGACCCGACCCATGTGCCTAGTAATAGGTTTATTCAAAATCTAATTTATTCTTTTACTGTTACCATAGGTATGTGAACATTAGAGCGTCTCCAATAGAGCATTCATAGGCATTTTGTCACACCCCAACGTTAATGGCGGAATCGTCGAGATGTGAGGGTTAAGATTGTTCACAGCCACATAACGCTATCTTTAAATGTAAATATTATTATCATAAGTTTCAAATGTAACATTACAAACATAAGTCATAAATAAGAGAAATAGACATAACATAGGATGTAAATAATCCAAGATGTTTCGTTTATTAAACTAAGTCCAATCCTAGATGTGGATAAACTTCAAAGATAGCATCAAACTTTAGCGTTTCCTGAAACATGTTAAAAGTAAAAAGTCAACATAATGTTGGTGAGATTTCCAAAGTTTTCATACATAAGTATATAAAGATGGCAACTCATGTTATAAGTTAGAAAACAAAGTAACTAGGGATGTAAGACAGATGCACAATCAAACCTTGACAGTTTACAAGTCTCAACGTTTACAAGTTTATACGATTAGCTAAGTATACTTGGATTAACCAAGCAGGCTTCTCAAGGTCATAGATCTATGACGTCACCAGGCTAGCAATAGTTAATGATTTTACATATAATCGTCAATACATGGTAACTACTAAGATCAACTAACCATAACATACAAGTGAAATGCCATAGGTTTATAAGAATCAAACGAGTTTACAAGTGCAATGATTATAAGGTAACATGTTTCACCCCAAAGTGTAAAAATAAGAAAAAGGGGTATAGAAATACTCACATGATGTATTTATATAAGATGATAATAAGAATTAAATGATATTCCAACGTATTTCTTTACAAGGCACCTACACGTATATATTACAAGATTAGGGTTAATAATAAGATTAACGTTCTAACGATAACTAGGGTTTTAATAGAATTGTGGGGTGTTGTCAAGTAAATAAATTTATATAATAAAATCATTTATATTTTTATTCAATGAAAAGAATTATACCAATTCAAAGTTTTAATATAGAAAATAAATTAGGTATAATAATTGATAAGGTTTAAATATAAAATGTAAATAAATTTTTATAATCCTTTGAAATACACATGATTTAACAATGATTAAAATAACGTACTGACCAATAATAATTTATTAATCATAATGTATTGACCTGTAGTAATATCTTAATCTAAACTATTATTTAAAATACATTTTATAATAAATAACCTAAAATGACATTTGTAAATATTTTGTGAATTTATGAAATATATATAATTTCTACAAATATTCATGATTAGTCCATAATTAAAGAGAATATGGTGTCCACTAATAATTTAATGATTTAAATTATTATTTAGAGTCCATTTCTATAAAATAACTATTTATAACATTTGTACATAATATTTTTTATAACAAATGTTAAGGTGTTTATATAAATAAATTTACAGAAACTAATTATGTAACTTTTAAAATAACGGAAGTTTATAAAACTTATTTTTATAATTTTTAGAAATTTTTACATATTTTTTAAAAGCTAAAAAGGCCCAAAAAAAATAGTTAAGGGTGCCCGGGTTCGAACCCGGGACCTCAAGGTTTGAGGGGTGAGTGTGTAACCAGTAGACCAGGGCCGCAGCCGTGGTATAACCTGGTCTTAAAACATTATAAACATAATCTGCTGAAAAACCCCAAATCATATGAACCCTAGTTTGTTCAATCCCAAAATTGAAGATCAATTCGAATGATTCAACCCGATTAACCTTAGGGCTTTTGATCCCTAGGTGAAATCGAGTAGAATGATGTCATACTTACTTGATTAAGATCGAATTATGGATTTTAGACTTGGTTTTGCTTCGGTTAACCTTTGATGAACAGGGCTTTGAATTCGATTGGTTGAGTGTGTGTATCTCGAATTGTGGTTTACAGAGAGTTGAAAGGGATCGAGTGGAACATTTGCCCTATGTTATATAAGTTCGATTTGTACGTTAAAGAGCCGAACAAGTTTCACCTTTGATTCGTTTGTTTCGGTTATGATGAAGTGATTAATTGGGGGTTTAACTCGAATTAAACTACACATTCAACTTTTTAATGATTATACGAACATTTCTGTTCGGTTAATTTGATTATTATAATGATTTGCACGTTGAACGGTTAGATATCAATGAATGCTTCGGTTTTGATTTGAATGTGAGTGTAATCGTTGTGAATTCCACATTAAAACGATGCCCTGAGTTCGAATCGAATTCATGAACCGATTGGGGTGCTTTTTGGGTCAAAACCGCGACCAAAAGGAGTGTTTTTGGCCTTGCCGGTGTTCGGCCGGAGCTAGCCGAGGACCTGGTCGGAAAACCGGGGGAGATGGAGGGGGGTTATTGTTTTGTTAATTTACAGTTTCAGTCCCTGCGGTTTTGTATTTGTTTAATTAATTTCAAAACTTAAGTTTTCGTTTAAATTAATTTACAGTTTGGTCCCTGGGGTTTTAAGGCTTTATTATTTTATGCCAAAGATTACAAATTACAAGTTTCTTAATATTTTAAATAATAAGTCCTATATTATTATCTTATTTTCAAGATTAATACTTAATATGCTTATCATTATTATTAGTACTATTTTATTATTATCATTAGCATTTATATTTCTTATTATATTTTTATTACTATTATTATCATTGATTAATTAATCACTTAATTATATCAAAATTTTCAATGATACAAGAGATTACAAATAATGCCCTCGTATTTGCATTCATAATAAAACTCTTACAAAAGATAACGATGTTTCATAACGTTTACAAAAAAATACGAGAGGTCATACATTTTTTCTATCCACGTGTCCATTTTTTAATTTTCTTCTTATTGGACTGCATGATTTTTTAGACAAGATTCTTGTGTACAAACACTCAAGAATGAGCATGTGGGCGGGGTCATTGGTTTGGGACTTTCATTAAAAAATATATTATACATACATTCATGCATGCATGCATACGTATGTACTTACGTACATACGTACTTACGTACATACGTACATACATAGATACGTACATACATACATACATGCATGCATACATACATGCATACATACATGCATACATACATGCATACATACATGCATACATACATGCATACATACATGCATACATGCATACATACATGCATACATACATCCATCCATACATACATGCATGCATACATGCATACATACATACATACATGCATACATACATACATACATGCATACATACATACATACGTGCATACATACATACATACATGCATACATACATACATACATCCATACATACATACATACATCCATGCATACATACATGCATACATACATGCATACATACATGCATGCATACATACATACATACATACATACATACGTACATACATACATACATACATACATACATACATACATACATACATGCATACATACATACCTACATACATTACGTACATACATACATACATACATAGATACATACATACATACATACATACATACATACATACATACATACATACATACATACATACACACACACACACATACATACATACATACATACATTGTCACACCCCCGCTGAGAGCGGAAACACGGGGATGTAACGAGACGGGATCGTCATAACACATTGTTAACCATAGAGATGCTATATATGTAATTGATGATAAAGCGTGTCATGACGACACCCGACACAAAGGAGACTTGTGTCGTGTTTAGTCAATATTCACGACAGCATAGTTATATGCACAAAACTTGTAATTGATTCACATATCCAAAAATAATAACATTGTAATGTAATTCTCACAACCCGGGAACAAGTATCCAAAAGAATAAATGTATGTAATCAGACTACAATGTTTCAAAAGAATATTTGTCAAGTATTGTATAGTCTCAAAATGCATCCTAAGGTCTCCACTAAGGCAGCACACCTAGATCTTCAATTAACATTGTCGCCTGAAAAGATATGCTCAAAATGGTCAACAAAATTTGTTGGTGAGCTCGCAGGTTTAAATAGTAAATAAGTAATTGATGTTGTATAGTAATTGTTGTGGAATACCGTGCATACAGTTATAAGTAAGCAAAATCACATAACCATGAGCTTTACAACCAAACCTAATGACGTACACACAGCAACTTGTCGGAATATATTCACCCAAGGGCTCGTACCTGGCCATCGTTGGTACTAACTAGTATACCAACATGCATGGGTGGGGGTGTCAACCCAGTAGTAGTACCAATACCTATCCGTCGGTTACAACGCCGGAATTAAATGGTTATAAAGAAAGAACAACACAGCGACTCATGTATGTTTCAGATAAGTACTCACAACACAGTATCACGTTGATTCCAAGTATGAAAAATTGTATGTAAATTGTACAGCATAAGAAAGTGGGTGAGCATACTTTTCCCCATGTTTGTAAAAGATTGAAGTATTGTATAAGCATAAAAAGGGGCCACGAAACTCACTTGTTAAGTGGTAAGTATGAGTGATCAAAGTTTCCAAATGTTGTATGTAGTAAACGGTCAAACACCTATTGACAGTTATTGTTAAGCGTTAATGATATGTATAAAGCATATAGTATCGTTTGATCGGTTTGGGTTGTATTGGTTTGGTCGCGTATAACACACACAAACAGACATAAGTATTAGATCTTATGTAGATCCAAGTACTAGAAATCGTTGCCATTGCCGATGATATTTGTGTAAAAGTGTCATTGTTATTAGAGAAATACTTAGCAAATATTAGCGTTGCAAATCGATTGTTGATAATTGGAAAATGTTATGTTGATTTGATTTGGAATAACATTAATAGGTTTGATAGTGTTAATTTGAAAGATTGTCATTAGCAACGATACTCGTGTCGATGTCGCCTTAACATCACACGTCAAATACACACCACACATAAGAAGAAACTCACACACTACAACTCCAGTCGCACGACTGGACCAGACGCATGACTGAACCACTCATCTGCACGAATCAACCCTCCTTCGTACGAATCAACTACATTCGTACGAATGGACCTCCATTCGTGCAATTGGGCCTTCAGTCGTACCACACAACACTCAATCGCATGACTCAACCTCCATACGTACGAATCAACCTTCATTCGCACGAATCAGCTTCATTCGTATGACTGAACCTTCTTTCGTACGACTCAGCATTTAGTCTTGCGATACACGCACAATCGCACACATTCACCGCATAGACTAATCGCATGAATACACTCATTCGCATCACTCAATCACACGACACATACACAGTCGCATTACTCAGTCGCACGACTCACCCAGTCACATGACTCAATCGCACGACACACACCCAGTCGCATGACTCAGTCGCACGACTCACCCAGTCGCACGACTCAGTCGCACGGCAGACCAGTCGCGTGAACAGCAGAATCGCGACTGCAGAAGTACTCGGGTTTTACACCTCAAGGACTTCCAGAAACACATTTCAAACATGTACAAACAAGAAGAACACACAGAAAGGCAACACACGCACACACGCGACCACATGTGCTCGGGTTGGCTCCGAGCACCCGAAACCCTAAAAACACAGAAGTAAACAAGCAAGAAAGGGGGCGACCAAAGTCGTCTACCTGCAAGAAACGAGTAGTCTCGGCTGTAGCCAAGGCTTTGATGGTGAAAACGCGAAGAAACGGTGCGGTTTGGTGCAAGGAGGAGGAGAAAAATGGAGAAGAAGAAAATGAAGAAGAAGATGAAATGTGGTGGCTAGGGCTGGAGTATGGGTATTTTTACCCAGCCCTAGTTTGGCAAAATGTCGCATTTGGTCCCTGCACTTAGCCCCGAGTTTCCAAATTTTGCTTCGGTTAAAAACGACCTTAATCGGCTAGTTATATTAACGATAAAAGTGCAAATAATGATATTTGTAACTTGAAAATGGTTTTATTAATAACAATAAATTTATATACAGATGGTATATCTAATGATAACAATAAGGACAATTGTAAGGGTTTAAATGATATAAACGCTAACGATGAGAATAAAAGTGTAAAAGATGATAAAGCAAGTATAATATCCATACGAATAGTTTATAAAGGTGAGGAATGAACTTTCCAAGATAAGTTAACAGAAACACGTTAACTGACGGACCTTTTTGGTGACGGATGTCACAGTATCCCCCAGTTGAGAGAATTTCGTCCTGAAATTCAACTGGTGTAAGGTCCAAGAGTGTCATCCTCAAATAGATGTGGATATTTGAGTTTCATCTGGTCTTCCCTTTCCCACGTGAATTCTGGTCCTCGTTTGGAGTTCCATCTCACGCGGACGATCGGTATCTTGCTGCGCCACAATCGTTTGACCTTTCGGTCCATGGCCTCCATAGGTTCTTCGATAAAATGAAGCTTCTCGTCGATCTTGATTTCTTCAATCGGTACATGTAGAGTTTCATCCACCAGGCACTTTTTGAGGTTTGATATGTGAAATGTATCGTGTACACCGCTAAGTTCTTGTGGCAACCTTAATCGATAAGCCATCGGACCGATTCTTTCTGTAATCTCGAATGGTCCTACGTATCTTGGGGCTAACTTCCCTTTCTTTCCAAATCGTACGATCCCTTTCCAAGGAGAGACTTTGAGTAAAATGTGATCTCCCACGTTGAATTCCAGAGGTTTCTTACGGTTGTCGGTGTAGCTCTATTGGCGATATCTGACTGCTTTTAGTCTGTCTTTGATCTGGAAAATCTTGTCTATTGTTTCCTGAATAATCTCTGGGCCCGTCAACTGGCTTTCACCAATCTCTGCCCAACAAACTGGGGATCTAAATTTCCTCCTGTACAATGCTTCAATTGGAGCGCATCCAATGCTCGTATGGTAGCTGTTGTTGTAAGAGAACTCAATCAATGGTAGATGAGTGTCCCAGCTACCACCAAAGTCGATTACACAAGCCCTGAGCATGTCTTCCAGTGTTTGTATCGTTCATTCACTTTGGCCATCTGTTTGCGGGTGATAGGTGGTACTCATATCTACTCGAGTGCCCATCGCTTTCTGCAGTGTCTGCCAAAATCATGAAGTAAATCGACTGTCACGGTCGGATATGATCGACACCGGCACTCCGTGCCATGTCACGACCTCCTTTATGTACAATATCGCCAACTTGTCCATCTTGTAATCCTCTCGGATCGGTAAGAAATGAGCTGACTTTGTCATCCGATCCACTACAACCCATATCGAGTCGTGCCCGCTACTTGTTCTAGGGAGTTTGGTAATGAAATCCATGGCTATATTCTCCCATTTCCACTCGGGAATTTCAGATTGTTGTAATAATCCGATGGTTTCTGGTGTTCAGCCTGAACTTTCGAGCACGTCAAGCATTGGCTTACATACATAGCAATGTCTTTCTTCATGCCTGGCCACCAGTATAGATCTTTAAGATCGTGATACATCTTGTCTGCACCAGGACGAACAGAATATCATGTCTTGTATGCTTCATCCATGATTAGGGTATGAATATCTCCCCATTTGGGTACCCATATACGATCCATGAAGTACTGTATACCATCATCCTTGCAAATCATTTGTTTATCCAACCCTCGGAATTCCTCTCCCGCAAGGTTTTCTTCTTTCAATGCCTCACCTTGTGCAATTTAGATCTGAGCTTTCAGATTCGTTTGAATAGTCAATCCCAACGCTCGAGCACGTAGTGGTTTCACGCGTCTTTGCGGCTTAAAGCATCAGCCACCACGTTCGTTTTCCCCGGATGATACCGGATTTCACAATCATAGTCACTAGGTAACTCTACCCAACGTCGCTGGCGCATATTGAGTTCTTTCTGATCCAGGATATGTTGAAGGCTCTTATGATCCGTATAAATGATGCATTTGGTTCCATACAAGTAATGCCTCCATATTTTAAGTGCAAATACTACAGCGCCCAACTCCAAATCATGAGTTGTATAGTTCTTTTCATGCACCTTAAGTTGTCATGAGGCGTAGGCAATCACCTTATCCTTCTGCATTAGCACACAACCCAATCCTTGATGTGAAGCATCGCAGTACACCACAAAATCATCAGTCCCGTCTGGGAGGGACAATATCGGTGCGTTGCACAACTTCTCCTTCAACGTTCGGAATGCTTGTTCTTGGGCATGTCCCCAATCAAACTTCTTGTCTTTCTGAGTCAGTAGTGTTAACGGTTGAGCAATCTTTGAAAAATTCACAATGAAGCGACGATAGTATCCGGCTAATCCTAAGAATTGCCGTATTTCTGAAGGTGTCTGGGGTGCATCCCATTTCTTCACTGCATCAATCTTTCCGGGATCTACATGAATCCTATTTTCGTTCACCACGTGTCCCAAAAATTTCACTTCTCGAAGCCAAAACTCGTACTTCAAGAACTTAGCGAAAAGTTTCTCTTCTTGTAATAGACTCAGTATGGCCCGAAGGTGTTCCTCATGGTCCTCTTTCGATCGGGAGTAGATAAGTATATCGTCTATGAATACGATCACAAACTTATCCAAGTAAGGTTTGCACACTCGATTCATCAGATCCATGAACACAGCTGGTGCATTAGTCAGTCCGAACGGCATGACTAAGAACTCATAGTGCCCATAACGAGTCCTAAACGCGGTTTTCGGTATGTCATCCTCGAAAACCCTTAGTTGATGGTATCCCGAACGAAGGTCGATCTTGGAGAAATACGAAGCTCCTTGTAGCTGATCGAACAAATCATCGATTCTGGGAAGAGGATATCGATTCTTCACAGTCAATTTGTTCAGCTCACGATAATCGATGCACATACGGAACGACCTGTCTTTCTTTTTGACAAATAATACTGGTGCTGCCCATGGTGAGTGACTCGGCCGAATAAAACCCTTCTCCAGTAGTTCTTGTAATTGGCTAGATAACGCTTGCATTTCTGATGGTGCCAACCGATACGGTGCTTTTGCTACCGGTGTAGCTCCAGAAACCAACTCTATACGAAATTCCACTTGGTGTGGAGGAGGTAAACTCGACAAGTCATAAGGGAATACATCCGGATAATCATTAAGGAATACATCCGGATAATCTCGTACTACAGGAATATCTACCAACTGTTGTTCTCTTCTTTCTTTTCCACTACATTGGCCAGAAACGCGTAACACTGCTTTCGTAAACATTGACGTGTCTTCATGCAAGAGATAAGTTTTAGGGTTCTTCCCAATCGTTCTCCTTGAATCCTGAGTACTTCCCTGTCTGGCATTGGGATTCGTACTACTTATTCCCGACAAACAATCTCAGCTCCGTGTTTCGACAACCAATCCATTCCCACAATCACATCGAAACTTCCCAACCCAAAAGGTATTAAGTCTATATCGAAGGCATGGTTTTCCAATATCATCGAGCACTTTCTAATAATCTCATCAGGCTGTACAATTCTACCGTTGGCCATTTCTACGGAGTAGCTAGTTTCTAGCCTACTAGGGTTCAAGGCAAGCATATGAGCAAAATCAGAAGATATAAAACTATTGTCTGCTCCAGTATCAAACAATATAGATGCGAAGTGGTGATTGAGCAAATACGTACCCGTAACGACATTCGGGTCCTGACGGGCGTTATTTGCTCCGATAACGAACGCACGTCCTCTGGTAGCATTTCCTTGATTCCCTTGGCCTTGATTACCAGATATGGCCATCACTTGGGGTTGGTGGTTTCCTTGTTGAACCTGCGCCCGATTCAGTCTGGGGCACATGTTCCGGTAGTGACCTAAGTTTCCACACTCATAACAGACCCTATCATTCCCTGCGGGGTTAACCGCGTTAACGAGTGCAACCAGATTCGACGCAACTCTACAATCTTTCGCTAGATGCCCGGGCATCTACAGTTCACACACACCCGGCACTGCATCGCTTGGGGATAATGAGAGTTGCACCTGTCACATTTGGGGTGCAGCCCGACATATTCCCTCTTGCTTTGTGTCACTGCCACAAAATTCCTGGTTGTCTTGGCCCTTTTGTCGAACTTCCCGGTACTCAACCTGCTCGTTTCCCCGACATCTTTTCTTTTCTCTGCCCCTCTTCCTAAGACCCCTGTTCTCACCATCTCATCTGTTAACGTACCAGCTTTCAGAATTGCACTCTGAATAGTAGGAGGGCCTGCTACTGTTACCATTGATCGGATTTGAGGCACAAGTCCCCAGATGTACCTCTCGATCCTCTTGGATTCCGGAGTCACCAGATGTGGAACCAGTCTTGCCAACTCATGAAAACGATCAGTGTAAGCTGCGTGCCCAGCTCCTACCATAGCATGATTCCAAAACTCCTGCTCCAACTTCTGCATCTCATTGAGTGGGCAGTATTCTTCAGTGATCAATGCTTTAAACTCATCCCAAGTCATCTACATTGCTGATTCTCTTCCCTTTCCTTGAATCTGTGTGTCCCACCAAGTTAGGGCTTTGCCCTGTAGTGAACACGTGGCATACTTAATCTTCTGACTGTCGAGGCATTCGCTGATATCAATGACGGCCTCCATCTTCTCAAGCCACCTTGTTAGAGCTATCGCTCCACCTTTCCCATCAAATTCCTTCGGTTTGCAGGCCACAAATTCCTTGTAAGAACATCCCCGCCTAGTATTAACACCCCTAGTTTCATTACCAGTTGTTCCACCATTTGCAGTATCTTCCCCTATTCCTTGGTTATGCTCATTATGAGTATCATTATCCCCGTGGAGATTATGATTCAGAAGAGTGTCGCTCACTTGAGTCACTATCGTTGGAATCAGTGCGGCTAGCTGCTAAGCAATCATAGCAGCTATATCAGGGTTTTCAGTTCCTTGATTGTTGCCGGCGGGACCACCACCTGTTCTTGGTGGCCTACCCCTACCTCTGCCCCGTGGGGTCTCACCTTCACGATTTGTACTGTGGGTGACTCTTCGAGGCAGCATCTTCTAATCATAAAAGGAGTAAACATGTAAACTTTAGTCACTTTAAGATACACATTTAATTTCACTCATCAAGTTTGAACATTTCATGCTCCAGTCAATCAGGATCATCACGTAGCCCAGTTCAAGCACATTCTTGGTATATCGTTGATGCTTATATATAGGGTCCCCCGCAGCGTTCCCACCACATCCACGATATACCGAGAACGATGCCTAAACCGGTTACATGGTATCCGATTTTCCTTAACATTATCTCAATGTACAACGTAATGTATGTGTAGAGAGTATCATCACTTTTCTAAAATTCTTTGAAGTCTACATTCATTCTAAGCATTTAACCAGTTCCATAGTTACTGAAATGCTAAGTGGAGAAATGTTTCATGGAGAATAAAATCAATATTACAATTGAAATCCCATGAAGGCTCTAAGTAAGATAGGACTTAAGTGATAGTAGAGATCATGAATGTTGTATCGTCGTTAACAAAGTCTTACTAGAATTATGATTCGAGTGTTCTAAGGTATAGAATATATATCTTGTACTAAGTATGATCGTTACCTCATGGTAAGATTAGCCAGGCTTCACATGCACTGCAAATTGCAATTACGTGTGCACCCGTAATGGTAATTTGCCTTGCATGGTCACCCTTAGCCTCACCTACCCAAGCTAACATCACAGTATCGACACCGTTCATAGTGCACAGATCGTGTAAGTTCTCATGTCCATATTCAATAGTATCCCAATAGTAGTCCGTCATAACAAATAGAATCCAAGCACATAAACTCAATTAGTCTAATAAAAGTTGCCTATCCCTTCTTCTTTTGGGACCTCAGGCATAACTGTCTCAGGGTCGGACTCAATATCCGGGATCAACGCTTCGCGTGATATGTGGAAATCCCTTCAGGTTAAGTATCCCTACCTAATAGTATAATACGGTGCGTATAGGAATGAAAGATTCCAGTAGAAGGCATCCCGTGAGGAAAGATTAAGAGTAATAGTGCCTTCCTCAGGATGATTAGATAAGCAGAAAGATAGATATAGAATATGTATAGAGATAAGGAACAAGTAAAGAGGAACATACATGTAATATCATATGCAAGCCAATCCTAGCATGCATTCTACATGGAGGTTCCTAGGTTATAGTCTAGGTCAAGTGAATTGCCTAATTCTCTATAACCAATGGCTCTGATACCAATCTGTCACACCCCTGCTGAGAGCGGAAACACGGGGATGTAACAAGACGGGATCGTCATAATACATTGTTAACCATAGAGATGCAATATATGTAATTGATGATAAAGCGTGTCATGACGACACCCGACACAAAGGAGACTTGTGTCGTGTTTAGTTAATATTCACGACAGCATAGTCATATGCACAAAACTTGTAATTGATTCACATATCCAAAAATAATAACATTGTAATGTAATTCCCACAACCCGGGAACAAGTATCCAAAAGAATAATTGTATGTAATCAGACTACAATGTTTCAAAAGAATGTTTGTCAAGTATTGTATAGTCTCAAAATGCATCCTAAGGTCTCCACTAAGGCAGCACACCTAGATCTTCAATTAGCATTGTCACCTGAAAAGATATGCTTAAAATGGTCAACAAAATTTGTTGGTGAGCTCGCAGGTTTAAATAGTAAATAATTAATTGATGCTGTATAGTAATTGTTGTGGAATACCATGCATACAGTTATAAGTAAGCAAAATCACATAACCATGAGCTTTACAACCAAACCTAATGTACACACAGCAACTTGTCGGAATATATTCACCCAAGGGCCCATACCTGGCCACCGTTGGTACTAACTAGTGTACCAACATGCATGGGTGGGGGTGTCAACCCAGTAGTACTACCAATACCTATCCGTCGGTTCCAACACCGGAATTAAATGGTTGTAAAGAAAGAAACACACAGCGACTCATGTATGTTTCAGATAAGTACTCACAACACAGTATCACGTTGATTCCAAGTATGAAAAATTGTATGTAAATTGTACATCATAAGAAAGTGGGTGAGTATACTTTTCCCCATGTTTGTAACAGATTGAAATATTGTATAAGCATAAAAAGGGGCCACAAAACTCACTTGTTAAGTGGTAAGTATGAGTGATCAAAGTTTCCAAATGTTGTATGTAGTAAACGGTCAAACACCTATTAACAGTTATTGTTAAGCGTTAATGATATGTATAAAGCATATAGTATCGTTTGATCGGTTCGGGTTGTATTGGTTCGGTCGCGTATAACACACACAAACAGACAAAGTATTAGATCTTATGTAGATCCAAGTACTAGAAATCGTTGCCATTGCCGATGATATTTGTGTAAAAGTGTCATTGTTATTAGAGAAATACTTAGCAAATATTAGCGTTGCAGGTCGATTGTTGATAATTGGAAAATGTTATGTTGATTTGATTTGGAATAACATTAATAGGTTTGATAGCGTCAATTTTAAAGATTGTCATTAGCGACGGTACTCGTGTCGATGTCGCCTTAACATCACACGTCAAACACACACCACACATAAGAAGAAACTCACACACAACAACTCCAGTCGCACGACTGGACCAAACGCACGACTGAACCACTCATCTGCACGAATCAACCTCCTTCGTACGAATCAGCTACATTTGTACGAATGGACCTCCATTCGTGCAATTAGGCCTTCAGTCGTACCACACAACACTCAATTGCACGACTCAACCTCCATACGTACGAATCAACCTTCATTCGCACGAATCAGCTTCATTCGTACGACTGAACCTTCTTTCGTACGACTCAGCATTCAGTCGTGCGATACACAAACAATCGCACACATTCATCCGCATAGACTCAATCGCATGAATACACTCATTCGCATGACTCAATCGCACGACACACACACAGTCGCATGACTCAGTCGCATGACTCACCCAGTCGCACGACTCAATCGCACGACACACACCCAGTCGCATGACTCAGTCGCACGACTCACCCAGTCGCACGGCTCAGTCGCACGGCAGACCCAGTCGCGTGAACAGTAGAATCGCGACTGCAGAAGTGAAGAGTAGCCTTCGGCGGCTCCGTGCACGGGTTTTACACCTCAAGGACTTCCAGAAACACATTTCAAACATGTACAAACAAGAAGAACACACAGAAAGGCAACACACGCACCCACGGGACCTCATATGTTCGGGTTGGCTCCGAGCACCCAAAACCCTAAAAACGCAGAATTAAACAAACAAGAAAGGGGCGACCAAGGTCGTCTACCTGCAATAAAGGAGTAGTCTTGGTTGTAGCCAAGGCTTTGCCGGTGAAAACGCGAAGAAACGGGGCGGTTTGGTGCAAGGAGGATGAGAAAAGTGGAGAAGAAGAAGATGAAGAAGAAGATGAAGAAGAAGATGAAATGTGGTGGATGGGGCTGGAGTATGTGTATTTATACCCAGCCCTAGTTTGGCAAAATGTCGCATTTTGGTCCCTGCACTTAACGATAGTTATATTAACAATAAAAGTGCAAATAATGATAAAAGTGCAAATTTTGCTTAAAGATGAAATGTGGTGGATAGGCCTGAGTTCTCAAATTTTGCTTCGGTTAAAAACGACCTTAATTGGTTAGTTATATTAACGATAAAAATGCAAATAATGATATTTGTAACTTGAAAATGGTTTTATTAATAACAATAAATATATATACAGATGGTATATCTAATGATAACAATAAGGATAATTGTAAGGGTTTAAATGATAGAAACGCTAACGATGAGAATACAAGTAATATCCACACGAATAGTTTATAAAGGTGAGGAATGAACTTTCCAAGATAAGTTAACAGAAACACGTTAATTGACGGACCTTTTTGGTGACGGATGTCACATACATACACACAGACACACACACACACACAGACACACACACACACAGACACACACACACACACAGACACACACAGACACACAGACACACACACACACAGACACACACAGCACACACACACACACAAACAC
>CM044014.1:55803724-55956224 GCA_024085815.1 Flaveria linearis | reverse complement strand
CACACAGACACACACAACAGACGCACACACACAGACACACACACATACACACACACAGACACACACACAGACACACACACAGACACAACAGACACACACACAGACACACACACAGACACACACACAGACACACACAGACACACACACACACAGACACACACACACAGACACACACCAGACACACACACAGACACACACACAGATACACAACACACACAACACACACACACACACACAGACACACACAACAGACACACACAGAACACACACAGTTACACACACAGACACACACACACAGACACACACACACAGACACACACACAGACACACACACAGACACACACACAGACACACACACAGACACACACACAGACACACACACAGACACACACACAGACACACACACAGACACACACACAGACACACACACAGACGCACACACAGACGCACACACAGACACACACACAGACACAACACAGACACACAGACAGACACACAGACACACACACACACATACACACAACACATATACACACATACACACATACACACATACACACACATACATACATACACATATACACACACACATATTCAGTTATGGTTATGGAAGTGATTTTGTATCAACCAAAAGGCGGTTTGGTTTCATGGGACAAATAACCGACCCACAGGCAAACTTGCACACCCCTACCCAATATGGATCGGTTGTGACTCGTTTGCGTAAATTGGTGCTACTTGTTTCCACCGTTGTTGATCATCCGTAGATGTTATCGCTTGTTCCAACCATTGCTGATCAGTTGCGACTAATCTACGTGGGCGCATTCCCACTCATCCAGTTACCACAACTCATTTGTAGATGAGCACTTTTCACTTATGCAAGTTGAAACACAAACACTAACGTTTCAGTCAAGACTCAATTAAATAAAATAAATTCTATTGTAGTCGCTTAATGCAATTTATTTTTTCTTTTAATTTTTTTAAACCGTTTTAATTCTGTTTCCACTGTAAAAAAATTGACGCTAGAGTTTATGTAATCCACATTTCTCGCATGGATGTTTAATTATTTATAGTTTGGCTCACGATGCACACGTAACCATTTATAGAACATAGATAAGGTTTTTCTTTTCCTCAATTCATGAACATTATCGCTTCCATAAAAACCGGAACTAAACGCTCCACCAATAACCAAAGCTCCCATTGACCTCCGACCGGATCCGGGTCGGGTCCTTCTGGTGCGCCACCGTCACCGGCGGTCGGACTTCAATTTTCCGATCAACCACCGCCACCACCACCACCACCTGCAACCTTTCAATTATGTGGAAATACATATGGATCCCCATTTTGATGTCTCTACAAACTAGCTTCGCTAAACCTGAGTCCACCCTCTACATGCCTACTGATTCTGTTTCTGTGATGACTTCCACGTGTCCGGCGCCGGAGCCCGGCCTCAACTACCGCCCGATCATCGGAATCGTCAGCCATCCCGGCGATGGCGCCTCCGGCCGGCTTAGTAATGCTACTAATGCGTCGTATATTGCTGCTTCGTATGTCAAGTTTGTTGAATCTGCTGGTGCTAGGGTTATTCCTCTCATCTACAATGAACCTCTTAAGAATCTCCAAGCTGTAATTTTTACATCCTTATGTTTTTTATCATTTTTGAACACTTTAACTGGATTGATCTGAGATTTTACCTACAAATTTGTTTAATATGATTAGTTTGAGGATCTATAGTAGGTGGATCTGTTAGTTGATCTATGGATATTTTATGGTTTGCTAGAGTTTGACTGCTTTTATGGTTATAGCTACCTTACAAATTGATGATTCTGATAAAAGAAAACACTAGAATTACATGTTTAGTCTAATTAATTTAACTGATTCGTGATTCTTTCTAGCACAGATTCTAGTATATTTGTGCATTTTGATTTTTTCCTTGTATGAAGGATTGAGTTTGTGTTTGTTTCTAGCAAGTTTCTGAATTTGCACTTTTTAATGTGTTTGGGGTTTGGGTGAAGTTAATTCGATGCAGTTGCATTGCAGAAACTTAATTTGGTGAATGGAGTTCTTTTTACAGGTGGATGGGCCAAGGGTGGCCTCTACTTTGATGTCATTGGGGGAATTTTTAAGGTAATCTTACTTTTCTACACAAATGCATGCAGACGATAGTAAAGTGGGGTGGTTAGTTTCTTTTAACCTACGAAAAAGAGTGTGATCTAACTGATTTTTTTGAAGCCACATTTAGATTTAACAGAAATGGGTGCCTTTGAGTCGTGCGTTTACACGACTTAATATTCAGATGGTTACCCACATTAGAAAACGATCTCTTTGAAATTAGAATACACAAGTCATAACCTTTCAATCCGTAGTCATGCACGCTTAACTTTCTTGGCTTTACCTTTGCAGCAAGTCCTAAAGAAGAATGATGAAGGTGAACATTTCCCATTGCTTGCAATATGCTTGGGATTTGAACTCCTAACGATGATTATTAGCAAAGTAAGCCGTTTCAGCCATTTATTACCATTTGTTCATATACAATTGTGAAATTTGTAAAGCCGTTTTGTATAGGCCTATAAGCAATGCTTTTCACTGTTCGTCCAATTTTGACTGCAATTTTCTACCTTCTTCAAAATATTTTTCGTTTTGGATGTATTTATTTATATACAAGTAGAAGAATTTGTTCCAATAGCTAAAGTTCAGTATATCTTGAAGTTGAAAGAATGAAAAGGCCGAGTGCATGTCATCGACTGTGTGGGTACTTGTTTTTCATAAACAATACTTGATGTCTATACTTGTTTGATTCAAGAGCTATTATTCACCATTACTTGGTTTGGAACAAATTTACTTGAAGTACTATCCTTTTCTGTTCATCCGATTTTCCTTGATTCAGGTATAACTTTTCTTTTCGTTTATGTCACTAGAACAATAACATCCTTGAAGACTTTAGTGCATCAGATCAAGCATCTACACTCCAATTCATGAATAACATTAATATTGAAGAAACAATGTTTCAAAGGTATTACATGTCTGGTAGTTTGCTGGTTAATTATTTTAACTTCTAATATTGGAAGATTTCTGTTATAAAAGAAAGATTAACGTTATCAAAAACCTTAGTCTCACATTACCAGAAAGAACTTGATATAAAGAGATAAATATTGGCTGTATTTCAATATTATTTAGCAAGGGCTGTTGGTTTGTACTTTTTGCAACAGTTTTACCTTTTGTAACTAAATGATAACTTAATGTTTTTGTTTTTCTACAGATTTCCTCCTGAGTTGATTTCAAAGTTGAGCACAGAATGCCTCGTGATGCAAAACCATAAAGTGAGTTCAAACATTGTGTTAATAGTATGTTAAACTTATACAAAAACGACCTTTGTCCCGATTAACATATTTGCATACAAGAAAATGAGCCTATGGAAAGGAATTTTCTAATCCTAATTCCTAAATTTGATTTTTAATTGTAACAGTATGGCATATCACCAGAAACATTTCAAGGTAACGCAGAACTGTGCAGCTTCTTCAAGATCTTAACTACTAGTACCGACCAAAACAACAAGGTGCATATCCTTCAGAACGAATATGGAACCATTATTAAGTGAATTTTTCTAAGGCTCAAAGATCAAAATTAAAAAGGAAAATGATATGATCAGGTATATGTATCAACGGTTCAATCAGAAAGCTATCCTGTGACTGCTGTCCAGTGGCACCCAGAGGTAATTGGTTTATGGTTTTTGTCAACTATATCTGTGCCTTACATTGTTGTTGATTATGTTAGAATGCAACAATCAGCACATCATATCTTTGGCATGAAATATACTAATATTTATTACTAGTTATGCGCCACCAAAAACAGGCCAATCTTATAAAAATGTCATGATGCAGAAAAATGCCTTTGAGTGGGGCTCATCAATGATTCCACATTCAGATGATGCAATCCAAGTGACGCAACATGTTGCCAACTTTTTCATAAGGTATGCTCCCGATAATTCAAATGTTTAATTCAGGTTTTCCTAGCAGTTTAATACATTGAAAAGTCTGCATTTGTGGGCCTAGAAAGTGCTGTTTTTATTAGCTGCCTTGCTGTTGTTATCGCCGGGAAGAAGTTCAATCCATGTGTAAGAACTTCTTTCTGGCTTGCTGCTGGCAGCTCCAGCTAGACTTTATGTCTTGCTTGTTGCCGTAGCTCTATCGCTGCCTTCTTGTGCTAACCCAGGAGTATTCCGTTTAAGAAAAACACAGCTATTCATAGGGTGGCAGTTAGTAACATAGTAACATGCATTGAAAAAAATCATGTTTTGGTTGTCACATCTAATCTGTTTAATTAACAGGTTGTGTTCGGATTGACCTGTTTGACCTGTTTAATTAAACGGGCTCTGTTCAGGATAACCTGTTTAACCCTTTAATTTGCTTAACTCTTTAATTAAACAGGTCGATAGCCAATTTGTTAAATTTGTTTTTTACAACCTACCAACCAACCAACTGTAAACAACCTGATTACAACCTATCAAACTTTTTGACCCGTACAAATGGGTTAAATTAGTAGTGTTCTGGTTACATTGTGTGGGGGTTAGGGTAATTGTCCTTGAGACGAAGAAATGTATTGGTCATGTTTGGTTGGACGATTCAACCCTCCAACCAGAACCTGCCAACCTGACATGATTACCACCCCTTGCTATTTCTATACCTGTGGGTGGTGAATTAGCTTTATCATATAGCTTATATCATATGTTTGATTATATGTTGATTTGCTAGCTTTATTGCTTTTGTTATCGAGCCGGGGGTCTCTCTGGAAGCGGTCTCTCTAACTATCTGGCTAGAGGAAAGACTTGTCACCACCTACCCGGCTACCCCCCAGACCCTGCTCTTGAGTGGGATATACTTGGTTGGTTTGTTTGTTTGTTTGTTTGGGGTGGTGAATTAGATCATAAGACGACCCTCGTTGCCATCGGCTCCTTGGGGAGGGGATGGTTGTCATTTTAGATATATGTCATCTCAAAGCAAAATTGAACTTTAGGTTTTGATTAGTGAAATGTGTAATGAGAGATTGTTTTGTTTTTACAGGGAGGCTAGAAATCATTCAACAGACCGCCCAATGAAGAAGTGCTGGCTAACCTTATTTACAATTACAGCCCCACTTATTGTGGGACCTCCGGGTAAGTTTTCTGCTTTATTCGACATAAGCGAATTAAGATAAAAGAACCTTTTTGTGTAACAGCTAACAAGTAACAACCTTGGCTCATGTTGGCTGTTCATATATGAACAATGTAACAGGAGTCAGATCTGTTATCCTGCTTTGTATGTCCTACTTGCATTATATGATTTCAGTACACAACAGTGTGTGCGATAATGTTGACAATAAATGCAAGAGAAATGTCTGACATACAAAGTCGGACATCAGATCTCAAATCGTGTTGCAGGAAGCTGTGAAGAACATACTGTAAAAGTTTCTGTGTTCTTTTCTGTGTGCAGGAAAGGATACGATGAGGTTTACATCTTCTCTGGGGCCGAAAAGATTGCACGACTTTGATTCAATATGATGTGTTGCACGAAAATTTTGTATCTTGAATTGATGTGTTTGAGTAGACAACACATGTGTTTAAATCATTGATGTATAACATGCTTTGTATATATTCTTAAAACATGAATTCCGTTACATTAATGATAAATATGTTGTATTTAAAGGTTACCAAACGTTATATGTTCCATGTGAAATAATCATAAACTAGATAAAATAATTAGTATGTGACATTGAATGGTTAAAGAGTGATTCTAAACAAGCTAGGTGTGATGTGCGTAGAATTTGATTTGGATTTTGGAATTTCATTAACAAAATGTTGCCTTATTGTATAGAGGTTGAATGTATGAACATGATAGTGAACGTGGAGGAACAAAAATATAACAAATAAATATGATAGATAAAATAATGCCTCCTATGTATACAGTGTAAAATATTTCTCACGTGTCTCCTCAAGTTTATTAAGCTAGAATTGATTTGAGATTTAGCGAACCAGCCTCGATTAGTTCATGAACGACGTGATTCGTTTATACCCTTGCTTTAAATTCAGGTTCAATTACCAAAGATTTAAAGAAAGAACATATAGCCTAATGATATCAAGGTGTTAAAATAATGTTTCACTTAAACGTTTAGACTTATATACTATTATTCCAGAATCATATTGGTTTAGGAGTAGATTTGGTAAATATATTAGTGCGACTGTTAAAAAATCGAGGTTATGTAAAAATGGACTTTACTGAACCGGGTGTTATAAAACCGGCACCTAAGGAACCGGTCCAAGGAAGACACGTGTGTTGGAGCCGGCACGTGACAACGGAGTCGAACGAGTCCCCGTGGATTGGTATAAAAACATACGATCCGATGTATATATCACAGACGAGGGAAAAATATCGGAAATGATAAGCGTTGAAAGGAAATGGCGGGAAATTAATAATATTCAGGGAAGAGAAGCAATTTAATCTTGTAATTGCTGCAATTTGTAGGTTTAAAACTGTTCAATCCACTTCAGGAATCATGGCCGACATCGAAACCCTAGGTGTTCTTGATGAAATTCAAGCACTCGTCTCCGATAAGCTTCAAGTGGTACGTTTCTTACTGTTGCAATCAGCTTATTGATTTGTTCGTCAAATCTTATGCGTCTGTTTTCATTCCGTTGTATTTGATTTTGATCTCTTTTGCTATACAAACCTGCGACTGATTGCTGTAGGTTAAAGTTGAAAACAATATTACTGATAGCTTGTTTGTACTATTCAGTTTTTTGGTTGCTTTTGTGGTAAGTTTGTGTTGTAGAGGAATGAATTTATAATTTTGTATGACTGGAGTGTGCTATGAACTCGTAAATTTCACTTGTATTTAGGTTTTTACGGGTTATTTACACCAAGAAACCCTAAAAGCACTTGATTTGGTACTGTTTTCTAACTGTTAATGTGTTTGTATCTTTAATTTTGTGGCTGTTGTTGTTAGGTTTCTTACAAGTGGCTGAGTAGGAACTTTTTGGTGCCATCAGATACTGCCAAGAGGTGAATTATTTTTCTTCCTAGGGGGGGGTGTTTGGGATTCATTGCTAACAGCTTATGCTTATAAGTTATAGTGAGGGTGTTTATAAACCGTTGAAATCAACCAAACTGTCTAGACCGAAGCAAGTCTGCTGATTTGAGATCCAATCAGTTTGGTTTTTGTGGTCTGGCACGTCAATAGTTTGGTTCAGTTTGAAATTTGGAATCGGTTCTTTCCTTTTTGGAATAGGTAGTTATGTTTATGTATTATGATCATGAACCTTTTTTGTATCATTTTAAGATTTTCAATACAACAATTCAATAAAAACACACCCTTAAATCACCAAACCGATAAAACAGGCCTGAGCCATCTTTTTAAACCTGTTTGGTTTGTCATAAACCTTACTTAGTGGTTTTGCATACAATTTCATCAAAACCGGCCTAATCGGACCATGATCACCGCTACTTTTTAAGCAGAATCAGATAATAAGCTTATTGAAGGGAACTTTTGTCATCTTAGGGGTGTAATTGCAATTTTGAATCCACCAAGAACAATCCTTTTGAAACACACAATCTTTTCTTATTGGAAACGACTTATTTCACACTGAATTTAAGTGATAACTTTATTCATAGGCTGCTTCAAGAGTTTGTGGAAAAGAATGGAAGTCAACTGGAAGTTATATATTCTCTGTCTGGTTGGTTGAAAAATAATCCAGAAGCTTACCATGTAAAGCTTGTTTTGGGCTCTAAACTTTCAGGTCAGATTCTGTGTTAGATTATTCCTTTGTTATGTGCGTGCTCATGTGATTCATTTCAGTCTTGATAGTGATAGTTTTGAACATAACGACGGTAGGTAATTTTTATTGAAAAGGGTGTTAACCCAACTACATACAAACTACTTATTTATAGTAGTTAGTAGCTCTAACTAACTATCCCACAATTTCACTTTCAGTCCCTATACTATGAACTATTACAAACTAAACACAAAATACAAACATACAACATACTAAACACTATACAATACAATGAATTAACTAACATTCACCCCCTTAATTCTTGTATTGTTCCAACTCCCAGCTTTAACTTCATTTCTGCAAACTTGATCCGAGATAAAGCTTTTGTCAATACATCAGCCTTTTGTTCCTCTCCACTAACATGCTTTACCACCACCAGGTTCTTTTCAACACATCCCCGAATATAGTGATACCGCACATCTATGTGTTTAGACCTGCCATGGAATACAGGATTCTTCATCAACTGAATGGCTGACTTATTATCCACACATAACAAAATAGGACCCAATTCTTCACTTGTCAAGTACTCCAGCAACCCTTTAAGCCACACAGCCTGCTGAGCTGTGGCTGTAGCTGCCATGAACTCTGCTTCACAAGATGATAGAGCCACCGTAGCCTGTTTTTGACTCACCCAACTCACAGGACCACCACCAAAATAGAACACCATTCCTGTGGTACTCTTTCCATCCGATTTAGTAGGAGCATGTGAGCTATCACTGTAACCAACCAGCTCTCCTACACCACCATACTTATACCATATACCATTTTCCACAGTACCCCTCAAATATCTAAGAATAGACTTGACAGCTTGCCAATGAGATGCCTTAGGATCTGCCATAAATCTACTAACAATCCCCACTGAGTAACATAAATCTGGTCTGGTCTGAGTAATGTATCTTAAGCATCCTATAACTCTCCTATATTGGGTCACATCCACAGACTCACCTTCCTCGTCTTTACTTAACTTCAGACCTGGATCCATAGGGATTTTAGTAGAGTTACACTCCCACATATGCTGATCTTCAAGAATCTTCTTAGCATACCCAGTTTGGGTTAGAAAAATCCCTTCATTCGTCTGTTTAACCTCTATTCCCAGATAGTAATTGAGCAATCCCATATCTGTCATCTCAAAACAAGACTTCATCAAAGACTTGAATTCTTTGATTACACCATCATTCGAACCTGTAGCTAGGATATCATCTACATAAACACCTATGATTAGAGTACCCAGTTCTGTGTTTCTTTTGTACACAGCATGCTCTCTAGGACACCTTACACAGCCAAATTTAATCAAGGTCTCATGCAGCTTTTCATTCCAAGCCCTGGGTGCCTGCTTTAACCCATACTACAGTGCCTTCTGGAGCTTGTACACTTTCCTCTCACTCCCTTTCTTTATGAAACCTTCAGGTTGCATCACATACATTTCTTCCTTCAATTCCCCATGCAAGAAGGCTGTCTTTACATCAAGATGATGTACTTTCCACTTATTCACAGCTGACATAGCCAATATCAACCTTACAGTTTCCAACCTGGCCACAGGAGCAAAAACTTCCTCATAATCGACTCCATACTGCTGTACATATCCCTTCACTACCAATCTGGCCTTGTGTCTAATCACATTACCCTCTGCATCCTTCTTCAACTTGAATAGCCACTTCAAGCCTATAGGTTTTACCCCTTTAGGGCAGTCAACTAACTTCCATGTGCCATTCTTTTCTATACTTTCCAATTCACTTCTCATAGCTTTCATCCATTCTGGACTATCTTTGGCTTGAGCCCATCTAACAGGTTCTTCCACATGCAGTAATAATTCGGATTCATCATAAATGGGAGGTACAAAGGGTATCTTCTCCAACACATCAGTCCTGCTGAACACACTATCCAAGGAAGCAAACCCTTTTGGAGGGGTATCATCATATGTGGATCTAAGATCATGATCTGCATTTGATGTTTGTTCCCCTTCCTCACCCCCTGAACCTGATTCTCCACCATGTGAGTGACTTGATTCATTCCATTCACTTGGTAGATCCATAGGTTCTTGACTAGCAGGATTGGTAGATCCTTGACTGGTAGACCCATTCTCTTGACCTGAAACATACACACTCCCACCAAAGCTAGCATAGCTTTGGTTAGAATGATCCATAACAGTTTTGTTCCAGTTCCAAGATTCACCTTCTTCAAACTGAACATCTCTGCTAACCACTATCTTCCCAGTCACAGGATTATACAGCCTGTAGGCCTTTGTGCCAGGTTCCAAACCTAAATGAACCATTGGTATACTTCTATCATCAAGCTTCTTGAGTTGAGTGCTAACCTTTATATGTGCCACACACCCAAACACCCTCAAGTGCTTCACAGTTGGCTTTTTATCAAACAGTCTTTCATAGGGGGTCACATTTGCTAAAGCCTTAGTGGGGCTTCTATTGAGCACATAGACAGAGTGTCTCACTGCTTCTGCCCACAACCATAATGGCATATTCATTGCTTTAAGAATTGACCTCACCATCCCCATTATAGTTTGATTTCTTCTCTCCACAACCCCATTCTGTTGTGGAGAGTAAGGTGCAGTAAGATGTCTCTTGATCCCATCCAAGCTACACAACTGCTCAAACTTGTGGGATGTGAACTCCCCTCCCCTATCTGTTCTTAGAGACTTAAGCTTGAATCCTGTCTCCACTTCAGTGTGAGAAATAAATGATTGAAAGGATTTAGGGGCTTCATCTTTTGACCTGAGAAAGTACACCCACATGCACCTAGAGTGGTCATCCACCAGCAACATAAAGTACTTGTTCCCAGCCGGGGTGGGAGGATCTAATGGTCCACACAAATCAGCATGAACAAGTTCCAAGGGGAGTTCTGCCCTATAGACACTTGCAGTAGGGAATGGTTGACTCCTTTGCTTCCCTACTAAACAGCTTCCACACAGCTGTGATTTATGCTTTATTCTGGGCAATCCTCTTACCATACTATGCTTGGACATGTTATTGATTGAATCAAAATTCAAATGACCCAATCTGGCATGCCACTTCCAGGCTACATCTTGGATTTCTCCTAGTAAACACTTGGGGAGAGTAACATCCAATTTTACCCTGTAAAGCCTGTTCTGCCCCTTTTCAACCCTTAGAAGAGTCCTTCCACTCTTCTCAAACACCCACAACAATCCATCTTTCATTAAGATCTTGCAGCCTACCTCATCTAGTTGGCCAAGGCTCAATATGTTGCTCATGAGAGCAGGAATGTAGTACACATGTGTAACTACTCTGTGCTCCCCATTCTTGCACTGAAAGCATATTGACCCTCTGCCTTCTATGGCCACAACCGAGCCATCTCCAAATTTCACCTTTCCAGTGATAGTCTCATCCAATTCAGTGAAATGAGACTTAACTCCTGTCATATGGTTGCTAGCTCCATTGTCTAGATACCATGTGCAGGAATCTACATCAGCAGTCATGGCCTTTGGGTAGACACTGGTTTCTTCAAGTAAACCCAGGTCGTGTATGACCTTCACCATCAGCAGGGAGGGTTCTTGACCCTCATGGGACTGGGTCAAATGGGCTTCATCTGCCTTTGTCTTAGGGGCCCTGCACTCACTTGAGAAGTGCCCCAAACGATCACAATTGAAACATCTCATGGTTCTCTTGTCTTTCTTGGTTGGTGCACCTCGATCACCACCCTCAGGATTGGGTCTAGTGATCCTGTTCTTCCCAGTTCTTCCCCTACCTCTGCCTTTTCCTCTTGAATCACCAGTGGTTGACTGCTTGTGATTAGATTCATTTTTGACTCTTTCTTGCCATTCTGCTTTTGTGAGGAGTAATTGACCTGAGGTGTTCTTGATTTGGGGTGTTGGTTTGAGCCTTTCTTCATAGGCTTTCAACCTACCCACAAGTTCCTCAAAGGTCATAGACTCAAGGTCTGAAAATTGCTCTATGGCAGCCACAATTGGGAGATACCTTTCAGGAGCAGCTTTCAAGGTTCTCCTTACCTGTTTAGTGGCTTCAATTGTGGTTCCAAGAGCCCTGTACTTCGACACCAGTTCTCCCATTCTTGCAGCAAAGTCATCGATCGACTCGGACTCTGCCATTGCCATCATCTCGAACTCATGATCCAATGTTTGAATTCTTGCCTGCTTCACTCGATCTTCATCTACGTACCTCTTCTTGAGGGCTCCCCAAATTTCTTTCGCACTTTTGAATGCAGCAACCTGCATTAAGACATCCTCCGGTAATGCCTGGAAGATGAATGCTCTGGCCTTCTTGCCGAGCTTCGCATCGACCTCTTCGGTCGTCGGGGGTTCAATTGCATCCCAGAGCCCCTGAGCATCCATGAACGCCTCCATTTTAATCGCCCAGGAGGTGTACGTGGTCGGTGTGAGGATCGGAATCTTGAACGAAATCGAATCGTTCAAGTCTCTCAATGCGACTTGTCGATTGTTGTCCGCCATGAAATCGCGTCACAGATCTTCAATTCGAGGCAAGATTGAGTCAATTGTTCGTGTGTGGGCTCAATTGCAGTCCGTCGGGGTTGCAATTGTGGATCTGTGTCGTCGGCGTCTTCAATTTCAGGTGGCCGCGGGTTCGGAAGGTCAAGAACTTGTATCGGAGGGGTTTCTCACAGAATTCCCTTAATTGAATCGAGAGCCTTGTTCGCTCTGATACCAATTGATAGTTTTGAACATAACGACGGTAGGTAATTTTTATTGAAAAGGGTGTTAACCCAACTACATACAAACTACTTATTTATAGCAGTTAGTAGCTCTAACTAACTATCCCACAATTTCACTTTCAGTCCCTATACTATGAACTATTACAAACTAAACACAAAATACAAACATACAACATACTAAACACTATACAATACAATGAATTAACTAAAAGATAGTGTTTTATTTTTCATTTTAAATTTTAGTTGCTTTAGGAATGTTTAAATCTTATATCTGGCTTTGCAGAAGCGAAAGAAGATTTGGTGATGGTTGTTCGGTTCAAGTGTATAGTGTCCAAGCTTGTGTTCCCAAAGATCCAGCAGTTCTCTGGAATACTGAATTTATACAATCAGAAGAGCTCTTTAAGGAGCCTCCTAATGTTGTTAACTGCTTGCGAGATAATCGGTGAGATGTTGTATATTCTTTTACGTCTCTTTGATACATGATTGGCTCTTGTTTCTGTACATTGAGTTCTTGTGCGTTAAAGTAGCTGCATAAGAATGTCCTGATCACCTGCATCCTTCTTGCAAGTTTTGTTAATACTGTACTGTATATTCGTTTCTGTGATTGGTTTTAGACACTCATTTTGCTTCAGACAATGTGATAAGATGTAAAGAAGAGCATGTATTGTTTGCATTTTCAAGTCTTTAGCTGTAATAACACTTGCACAAGAGGTCCACAGGCCCAGTTTAAGGAGGCTTCGTCAGTAGTTCTGTGGTTCTCAAACAGACCCAATATTTTATGCAAGGACCTGTTAAAGGCCGTTCACTGACTAAAGGGTGAGAAGAGGGCAAAGTTTTTTATGTTCTCCAATGAAAAACTCAAGAACATAGGATAAGAATATACAGATACAGAAAATATCTGGACCCATTTTGAAAGCCTATTAACCATGCCTCCAATATGTACCCTGGCATGTTACCAAGATTGAGGAATACAAATTTAAAGACATGTTTATATTCTTGAGGGGACCTTTAAGAAGCTCATATCCGTGCTTAATGCAAGGGGAAACATCTAATTCTGAACTGTATGTCTGGTCTTTCTAAATCAAACGTTTCTGTAAGTTGAAGGCGTGGTTAGCTCTTGTTCAACTGCTCATATAGTTGGTTTGATTGATCAGTTCAGTTACTCATAGGTCCTGTTAGCTCTTTAAAGACGAACAGTTGTAATAGGCTATAAATCTACACACGGTTACTCCATATAAAGGTTATTTATTTATTTATTTTTATTATTATGCGTAGTAAACATAATAGCCGATGCAATACTCTCTACTGTTCTCTCTCTCTCTCTCTACTGTTCTCTGCTGTAAGGTACTATCTTAGTACCACCGTCACCACCTCCAACGGTCACCACCTACACCTCCGGCGACCACCGGAAACCCGCCACCACCGAGGTAACCGTCTCTCTCCCTCAAGAGTCTGCACCTCCTCTCTCTCTCTCTCTCTCTCTCTTTCCACTGGTCACCGGAGCACCATCACCGGAGCACCATCACCGGAGCTCCACCTTCTTCACCATTCCAACCCACCTTCTCCACCTTCTCCACCTTCACCACCCCCCCATCCCATCACAACCACCACCACGACCACCACCTGTCGGCGTCGTCACAGCCGCTGCCCACCTGCCATCACCACCCATCACAGCCGCCACCCACCTTACCACCAACCGACCTCCACCCTCCACCCCCCACCGCAGCCCATAGACCGCCAACCCATCACAGTCGCCGCCCACCTGCCACCGCCAACCCGTCGCACCACCCATTTACAACCGCCACCCACCTGCCACCGCCAACCCATACCACCAGCCGACCTCCACTCGCAACCCCCCAACGCAGCCCATAGACCATCGCGAACCCATACCACCAGCCTACCACCACCGCAGCCGTTGCTAGCCGTGCAGAACCCACACCCAGTCACTCAGACAGGGGCCTGATCGAAGAACCCTAACTTGGGTGTGCATATGGTGAGATCGTTCTATCTCTGCTTTTCATCTGTGCTTTTCGCCTTGTTTACCTATATCTTTTTGTTTAGACTGTTTGGTTGGGTTAGGGTTAGGATTGTTTAGACTGTTTAGTCTGCTCTAAAATATATATATATATACTGCTTTTCGTTTAGATTGTTTGGCTGGGTTAGGAGTACCAGCATTCTGGTTTAAATAGGGAGAGTCATCCCCTATTCTTGTGCCTCTTACAGTATCTTGTGACTTGATATATTTCTGCTGCTGGTTTTGATTGTGTGTTACTTGTGTTTTGTTGATCTTGCGTGAATGCTTTAGTAGCGTGGCAACCTTTTTTTAAGGTTTTATTGTCACGCTGAGTGAGTGAGGTATAATAGGTAACGGGAGACATTATGCTGCCCCTAGATCATGTTCGGTGACGAGAGATGCAACTACAGGGAAAAAGGGTTATAGATTACGACTGGCATCGTGGAATGTAGGAACCCTTACTGGTAAGTTATTAGAGTTAATAGATGTGTTAAGGAGACGTAGGGTTCAGATAGCGTGCCTCCAGGAGACTAGATGGCGGGGTGGGAGGGCAAAGGAGTGTAATGGGTATAAACTATGGTATTCAGGGTCAGATGGAACAAAAATGGAGTAGGTTTTCTAGTTGCCAAAGAACTTCAAGATAATGTAGTGGACGTTAGAAGATACGACGATAGGCTTATGTTGTTAAGGATAATAATAGGGGACGAAGTAGTGGCTGTAGTTAGTGCGTATGCACCACTAGTTGGATTAGGGGAAACGGAAAGAAAAAAGTTCTGGGAGAGTTTAGATCACGTTATGGGAGACATACCGCGACAAGAAAAAATATGCATAGGAGGAGATTTTAATGGGCATATCGGTAAGGACAACAACCATTTTCCGTTGGTGCATGGAGGCTTTGGGTATGGTCTGAGGAATGACGTCGGTAGGGAGCTTCTTCACTTTGCATTAGCGCATGAACTAAGCATCATAAATTCCTTTTTCAAGAAAAGAGACTCGCATCTAATCACGTTTAGCAGCGGCGGGAGACACACACAGATAGATTATTTGTTGATGAGGAGGGAAGATCGTAGCTCGTGGAAGGACTGCAAGACAATACCGGGACAGACAGTACCCACTCAACATCACATGTTGGTGGCAGATATACGACTGAAGAGAGCAATGGTCCAACCAACTAAGGGAAGTAGACCTACGATCAGATGGGGACAACTCAAAGACGAAAAGATTACCATCTTTAGAGATAAAATCATACCAATGAACCTGAGTGGACCACAGGAAGACGCCAACCAAAAGTGGGAGGCTATGGCAACTAGAGTCATTCAAGCAGCTAAATAAACACTTAGGACTACAACAAATAGGACAGTCGATCATAAGGAATCCTGGTGGTGGAACGAAAATGTACAGGAGAAGATAAGAATTAAACAACAAAGTTTTAGAGAACTTTTACTCTGTAATAATGAGGAAGAACGAGACGAGCTAAAAGATAAATACAAAGAGGCTAAACGAGAGGCGAAAAAGTCTGTGTCAGAGGCAAAGAAAACAGCATACAAGAGGATGTATAAGCGATTAGAGACGAAAGAGGGTGAACATGACATGTTTAAGATTGCCAAGGCAAGGGAACATAGAAGACAGGACTTGAGAATGGTGAAGTTTATAAAGGCCGCGGATGGTAAGGTCTTGGTGAGGGAGAAAGACATCAAGGGGAGATGGAAAACTTACTTCGATAACCTTTTCAACATAAAGAACCGTAACCAACAGACGGAGATCGATGAAACAAATCAAACGACGCAACAAAACAAGTGTTATTGTAGAAGCATCACAGTTGATGAAGTTACGAGAGCTTTGAAGAAAATGGGAAGGGCTAAGGCGGTGGGGCCAGACAACATTCTGATTGAAGTGTGGAAGTGCCTTGGAGATGAGGGCCAACAATGGTTAACGGACTTATTCAACACTATCTTTAAGGCAGGAAAGATGCCAGAGCAGTGGAGAAGCAGTGTCATAGTCCCCATATATAAGAAAAAAGGAGATGTCCAATGTTGCGCAAATTACAGGGGAATAAAGCTATTGAGTCACACGATGAAACTATGGGAAAGAATTGTTGACACGAGAATTAGACGAGAAACTCAGATAGCGTTAAACCAATTTGGATTTATGCCAGGACGCTCTACAACAGAAGCTATACACGTCATAAGGAGGATAATGGAGAAATATAGAGAAAAGAAAAGAGACCTACATATGGTATTCATTGACCTAGAAAAAGCTTATGACAGTGTGCCGCGGAAACTCATCTGGGAAAGTCTACGAATTAGAAGGGTACCAGAGAGGTATATCAAAATAATACAGGATATGTATGACGGGGCAAAAACGTGTGTACGAGCACCTGTCGGAGACACAGACTTCTTCCCGGTGGAAGTGGGACTCCACCAAGGATCGGCATTGAGCCCATTCCTCTTCACAGTAGTGTTGGACGGGATGACAAAGTCTATACAAGAGCCAGTCCCATGGTGTATGTTGTTTGCGGATGATATTGTCTTAATATCAGAATCTAAGACGGTGCTGAACGAGAGATTAGAACAGTGGAGAGCAGCACTAGAACGCAGGGGCTTAAGGATAAGTCGCTCTAGGACAGAATACATGCATTGTAACTTTAGTGGTGAGGCCGAAGAGGACACCCAAATAAGTATACAGGGCATGGCGGTCCCCCGGACGTGTAGGTTCAAATACCTTGGCTCGTATATACAGGAAGACGGAGAGATACACAGCGATGTAGCCCACCGTGTGCAATCAGGATGGTGCAAGTGGAAAGCAGCATCAGGGATTCTGTGTGATAAGAGGTTCCCACCAAAACTAAAGGGAAAACTATACAGAATGGCAGTACGTCCAGCTATGCTATACGGCACAGACTGTTGGGCCGTAAAGAAATCTCAAGAGAGACAAATAGAGGTCGCAGAAATGCGAATGCTGAGGTGGATGTGTGGACACACAAGATTGGATAGGATCAGAAACGACGTCTTTCGCCAGAGGCTAGAGGTGGCATGTATCACAGATAAAATACGAGAGGGAAGACTAAGATGGTTTGGGCACGTGAAGAGGAGAACGATGGCAGCACCTGTTAGAGCAGTAGAGAACATCAACGTAGAGGGTAGGAGGAGTAGAGGTAGACCTAGGTTGACTTGGGATGAGATTATTAGGCGAGATATGATAGACTTGCACCTCTCTGAGCACATGATCGAGGATAGGAGGGAGTGGAGGAGTCGAATAAAAAGTAAGGACTTTTAGTGGGATTTGTGGGTGGGACGGGTTACGGTTACTTGTGGCGGGACCTCCCGCGTCAGGCGTAGTTTTTCGTCATCTACCCTTTTTGGGTGTCACACGTCGCTTTTTATGATGTGCGCACTATCTAATTCTGCATGTGATATTTACCTATGTGTTGTATGATATGTATTATGATTGTTATGGGTTCTGCTTTTGTTAACGAGTCGGGGGTCTCTTCGGAAGCGGTCTCTCTATCTTTCTGGATAGAGGAAAGACTTGCCACCACATACCCCTCCCAGACCCTGCTTTTCAGCGGGATACACTGGGTATGTTTGTTTGTTTGTTTGTTATTTATTTATTTTTATTATAAACTGTTCATATAGTTGGTTTCATTAATCAACTCAGTGATTCATAGATCACGTTATCTTCTTCAAGATGAATGGTTAATATGGCTATTATTTATACACAGTTATTCCATAAACAGGTTTTTTACTTTTAACCTCCTTTTCAGGTTTTGTGGGGTTTCAAATTCATTTGTAAAACGCAATGCAGAGGGAACACCTGTTAACAACACAGGTCCACAGTTAAAAATTGGAGGAATCCATGGACAATCAAGAACTAGTTCTATTAAGCAAACTGTAGACACTTCACATGGAAAAGAAAAGAAGATTGAGCAATCAGACCCTAAACCTAATCAAGGCATGAATGTCCAAAGTGGAAGTCATAAAGAACAAGCTCCTCAAAGTAAAAAGAAAATACAAAATGATAAAAGCAATCAAGGCATGAATGTCCAAAGTGGAAGTCATAAAGAACAAGCTCCTCAGAGTAAAAAGAAAATACAAAATGATAAAAGCTCTTCTGGGACTTCAAGCTCATTAGCTAGTATGTGGGGCCGTGCATCTGCAAAACCAAAGCCTGAGTCCGTCTCAGTAAAAACTGATACTGCCATACCTATTTCTAATGGTTTGTTTGCTTTTAGTTATTGTTCTGAAATTTATTTGCTTTAACAGACAACTTTATATTAATTTTAAGAGTAGACTGCATGAATTTAGAACACTGTACACAATTTTTTAAGAATGTAGCGACACTCTTTGAATCACACACAAAATAGAAATTAGCTTACAAATCTTTACCAATTTTAGCAATCAACTTCGTTATGTTACCGTAATTTGCTGGTGTGGAGGAGTTTGATGTCGTGCCAATAGATGCTACACATGCATTGAATGCTTATGTGAAATATATCATAACAAAAGTTATTTCAAGTTTGAGAAAAATGATATTTTTAAACAAGTTATGTATTAATAGAGTTATTAATTATAGCATCAGACGTCTTCCATATACATATATACTGAAATGACTTAGATATCAAGTTAGTAAATTTTAAAATGTCAACATATGGCTTTCTACTGTTCAAGTGTGTCATTTCTTACTGCAACCTGCAACAAACTGTAACTTGGCTGCTAACATTGGGCAAAAAATGTGAAGTTTGATTCTATTTTGTGAAGCTTGCCTTATCTAATATTCTAATCAAGCTAAAATATGGCAGATGCTCAGGTGCGGGCTAATGAATCTGTAGAGGGTGAAAGTAGTGATGATGATGATGATCAACAAATGAACTTTAAGAGAGCGTCTAATGGTGAAGGAAATAATAGAAAACGAAGGGTTGTATATGATTTCTCTGATGAAGATGATGATGTTGAAGATGCAGTGAATCTCGCCTCGCCTGATCCACCAAAGAAGCAAGTTGCTCTTGATTCAAAGAAAAGTTCTAGCATTTCAGGTCTTGAAAATAAGAACTTGGATTTTGATGATCAAAAAGAAGTTAAGAAAGAAAAGGCAAGCGAAATTGATCCTAAGTCTTTAAATGAGAATAAATGTCCCAGCAAAAATGATGTAAATCAGGCAGATAAAACCAGTGATGCTGTTAAAAATGGAACTAAAAAGAGAAAAGTTTTGAAGACACGGATCGATGAGCGGGGGAGAGAAGGTATGCTTTCTCTAAATTTTCAATCATCTTCTTAATGAAAAGAAATAATAATCACTTGGAAGTTTTTGTGTTGGTGTTACTTAAACTCTTGAAGTCTTGAGCTACCTTTGCAGAAAAAAGAATATAAAACATTTGAATTTTGAAGTACTTCAGATGTCTGTTTTTATTTTAATAATGTAAATATTTCATTTTATTGATTGTTTATAGTTACCGAGGTGGTTTGGGAGGATGATGAGAAAGAAACAAGACCTGATGATGCTACAAAAAATGATAAAGTGGACAGTAATATTGCAAACAATGTTGTCAACAGGTAATGCTATATTTGTGCGTCTTAAGTAGTTTTTGCTATTTCAACCAGTTTAAAAATAAGTTTTTAAAGGTGGTATATTTGGCCTGTACACTTATGAATTGGTTGCTTTTGGTTATACTCCAACTTAACCAACAAGTTTTAGCTAAAAAGGGAACGGGTCAAAAGTTGTGAAAAGTGTATTTAGCATGCAATCTCCAAATTTGTTTTATCAAAAAAGAGATATTGAGATAATATAACATTTGTAATTATACTCAACACACTAGTTATTTATGAAAATTTGTGAACAAAAAATGTTTCTGGGAAATCCAACCCAACTCGTACTTGTTATAATTTGCTACCCAGCCCATTCACCCGACCCGCCCTTTTTGCCACATCAAATCTTCTTATAGTTGTGATTTTTTAATTTAGGCCTGCTCCAGCAGCTCCTAAGAAGTCACCCGCAGTAGGTAATGCCCCGTCACATGCAACAGGCAAAGCAGGAAACAAGAAAACCAATACGAAAGATCCTAAACAGGGGAATATCACGTCATTCTTCAAAAAAAAGGTTTAACTGTTTACATGGAACTAGAGTTTGATTATATGCATCTAGGGTTTTATACTATTAAAGCTTTGTCCTGTCTCTCCCCCCTGCTTTAATTCTAGATCCAAATCGCTTTCTGTTTTCATGCTGTACATTTTCTTGAAGCTAGTAGTTGTGGCTTTCATGGTTGCAAAAATACAGAGAATAAAGTAGAAAGTCGTTATTTATATTTCATAGAGTAGCTGAAAAACATCACAAAAGAATGCCTAAAAACTAATCAGAATAACCCTGGAAACGTTTAGAAATAAAAGTGAATCAGGGTTAAAAAAACCCTCTTGAGGAAACTGATAGCTATTGCTGCAGTTTGTGCTACATGTTTTCAACTTAGTCGTATCAAGTTCGTTGGCTTGCTTAACACACATTGTGGTATCTCATATTTTGTACCTGCTAATATAAAACAAAAAAAATGGCCACCTTTGAATATGGCAAGTAGGGGCTTTGATGATCTTTGGGTCGTAGGAGTTTCTTACAACCCAGAGATGTGATCATTAGATTTATGCATGCTGTTGGTTGGAGTTCCAATATCATTGGGTTGTGTAATGCAACCCATCTGATTATGAGTTCGGGAATGTGAAAGGAGAGGAAAGTTTCAAAAGTGACACTTGTTTCATCATAACAAACCATCATATCAGGCTAAAATTGCTTGAGCCAGCTGAGTATCAGACTTAGCAGCTGCATGTATAGCATCCCAGATTTCTATTTACGTAGTGTAAAAAAAATGTCTGAACAATGTTTAACCTCTTTTTCATTCACACACCCACTTTCTACATAATCAAGCCTTTTATCTTAAGCTTATTTGATCATTTAAATGCTGAGATATTTAAGAAAGATGTTTAACCTCTTCCATAGCTTATCCTATTTTTCCTCTTAACATCTTTCTTAAATATCTCAGCATTGATTCTTATTATCTCCCTACTTTGTGTGCTTCTGCAAAATTATTGTGTTCTTGAATGTTAATAATCAATGCTTGTTTCGATGTACACCAGGCGATGGTGATTTAATCCTTCTTGAATTTAGCGGAAAATCCCAAGTGTTGCTTTGGTATTGAAATCACTTGTTTAGACTTTGGCAGTCCTTGGAGAAATGCCTTATCTTCTCGCATTGATGGCTCAAATTCGTGTCAATCTTGCATTCACCGTTATGCTTACACACATTTCCTAAAATCTATAGAGCTTTCCACTTTCACCTTCTTAGCTTATACCCAAGACCTTTCTTTTTGGGGCCTCTTAGCACCGCTTTTCAATTGCTTTTTGGTTTCTCCTCATTAGACTTCTTTATCACATCATCATACACAATCTTACTAAATTCCATCTATGGTTTGAACGTCTTTGGATTAGACTTCTTCGGTTTCCCCTCATTAGACTTCTTTGACATAAGTACGAACTTTCGATGATAACCCCTCAGTATAACACTTCATCCTCGTGAAATGGTAAACCAGCTTAGTCATCTCATTGAACTTGAAAGTATATCCTGATGAGTCATCTTTGACGCTTTCAAGCTTGTAAACCCCTTTTCAACCCCGTTTCTCTTGTTTTGTGGGAAGAACTTCCTCATCACAAGCTTCTTTAGTTCCCTACCATTCCATTTTTTTGGTGACTGTAAGGTTACCTTTGTCTGTTTGATTATATCCTACTAGTGAAGGGCTTAAGACACAAAGGAGTGTTCTGCAAATTTAACTGCATGATCCTTTAGACATTGACTGATTTCTATGATTGCTTCTATTTCTAACACCCATAGAAAGGTAGCAATAGTATTTTTTTCCCATCAAGAGAAGAGGATTTCATCCCTCTAAGGCCTTATGATTGTTTGTGTTGGGTGTATATATTATTATAGAGATTTTCTCACAAATTCAATTTTAAAAAGGTTTTCACTTATACTACAATATACACATAAAACGAAAGTCTACCTATCGTGGGGTAATATAGTTGTAAGGTTTACACTTAAAGGCTGATGCAACCAAAGCAATCAAAGAACTCTCAGTATGCATACATGAAGTACATGGTAAAGTTACTTTGAAAGTTTTACACAACTTAAAGAAAAATAAGCTAAATGTCAAATCTTCCGAAGGCAATTGACAAAATCTTCCGAATCTAAAGATGAAGTCTTTTGAATCTTCAGAGACAAAGTATTCGAAGCCAAAGACTAATTTATTCCAAATACAGAGAAGACGTGTTTTCTCTAATCATCTTTTGACAAAAGCTGAACAACTTTTCGCTGTCACTCTAAAGACTCATCAACTTAGATAAGTTTGGTTAAAAGGTCATGCTTTTATCAACCGTAGATTATGGTCATTGGTCTGTAACTTTCTACTTTTGTACATTTTATACTTTTTGTAATATATTAGGATGTGAGTTATGTCATGTAATAGTCACAAGACAAAAGATAATCTGTCTTTTGACTATATATTAATCTTGTTGTCTAGAGTAATGTTTCTAGCTGTCTTTCAAAATATAGTCAGTTGTAGAATGTAACTTATATTTTTTTATGCTTTATAACACTTGTAAAGAACTTGAGATCAATATACAACATTCTTGAAAACCAAACTTTATCTTGTTTTTGTTCTTGTTCTTTATTCTGTCTCATATTTACTTGTGTTCATAGTATTATCAATAAAAAGTCGGTTTCCTATTTGATTTGTTAAGTGTTCTAAGTCTCTTCTCATTGTGAAACTGTTACATTGACCCCCTTCAACAGTCCTGCAATAGTAATGGTAAGAATCGAGTATTAATCCGTGGACATGATCAGGGTCAAAGGCACAATCTTTATAATTAATTATCAGAGTTTAGATTTAGAGAAATGACGAGTTGGTTTCAATTTATTAATTTTAAATTTTCAAAACAATGCATTTTAAGTTAAATGAAAAACAAGTAAATGATAAAGACTTTTAGTGATTTTTCAATGAAAAAGAGCTATAATAATAATTTAGGCTCTACTTTGGTGATTATGATGAATTGTATGGTGTGGTGTAAAGAAATTTATTAATGAAATTATGTTGATGTTTATAAACGTGAGTCAGCGCGGTGTCATCGTAAAACTGACTCCGTAGCGACAAAGAAAGCTGCAATGAATATCCTAGAAGACAATCAACAAGGCACTAGTGAAGTGGGTAATAATTATGCACCCTTTTAATTTATGATTTCTAGAAACATAACTTTATGTTATCAAAAGAGTTAGATCAAATTCATTTTTAACATAGCATTAATTTTATAATACCATAACTATTGCTGTAATTTCACAGACAAAGTAAAAAAGAAATCCGCAAATGATTAGGACGTTATAATGGTATGATTTATAATAATAATTTTTAGTTCATTAGCCATGAGTTTATTATAAAAGCAAATTTCACGAATAAAAGTTAATTCATGCATTTTTCAATATTGTATGCTTTTTACAACTAAAAATCATAGATTTATAACTTCTCATTCAAATATAGATGATATGTGACATCTCACAATATCAAGCAAAGAACATTGTGAGTCTGCTTTCACATTTGTGTGACAGCTCAGATGATACAGATGGATTTGATGATATGACTGACAACGAATCATCAGAATCCGAAAGTTCTTCAAAGTGTACCTCAGAAAATGAAAACACAAACTGCATCAAGAAAGAAAAAGAGAATCACTATGATCTACATGTGATTTCATGTTCACCTTCTCATGAACAAAGTTTTAGAGACATTCAAGATATTCCCAAATCAGAAAGGAAACCTATGATTCTTCTTGGAGAAGATCATGTGGTGAATGTGATGGTGTGTGATATCTGTCACTCACCAGTCCGTCAATTAACATAGAGCTCATTAACTCTCCATATGTAGTAACTATCCTCACGTGTTTATTATTATTCATATATATATATAGTTTTAGCCGAACTCTTCGTATACTCGTTTGTGTTAATAATAATAATAATAATAATAATAATAATAATAATAATAAATAATAATAATAATAATAATAATAATAATAATAACAATAATAATAAAAATAATAATATTAATAATGAAAATAATAATAATACTAATAATAATATTAGAAATAACAATAATAATAATAACAACAATAATAATAATAATAATAATAAAGTTCAGGGGGTCAAATTGTCATTTTAGAAACTTTAAAATGAAGTTTTAACATAAAATAACAAATACAAAACCCCAGGGACCAAATCTGTAATTTAATATTAATTAAGTTAGGGAACAAAAGAAACAAAACCGAAACCGCAGGGACAAATTGTGTAATTTTTCAAACCCAAACCCCCGCCCCCGTGTTTCCGGCGCACTGTTCCGGCCAGTCTCCGGCCAAATTCCGGCCAAGCTCCGGCGACGGCCAAAACAACAAAACCACCCGATTTCAACCTAGTCGCGGCTGTTCTTTGAGTGTTCTAAGCACCATCTCAACTCAAAACAGGTAATTGAACACACTAACTTATTCGTTTTTACATAGGGATTAAAAGCCCTAACCTTAATTTGATTATTATCTGTGAATTGGGGTTCAATTTGGTCAAATTGAATTAGGGTTTATAGAGAATTGGGGGAAAACTGGAAACCATGCTTAAAACAAATAATACCTAATTCTGTCGCGGCTAAGGCCTTTGGTTTACTGGTTCGGGGTGTGCATTCTGACAGTGAGGTCCCGGGTTCGACCCCGGGCACCCTCATTTATTTTTTTAAAGCCTTTTTAGCCTCAATAAAATACAGAAAAATTCCTAAAAATTATAAAAATAAATTTTATAAACTTTCCTTATATTAAATATTACGAAATGATTTTCTGTAAATTTATTTTATTTAAAAACCTTAAAAATCTTTATAAAATATTATCTATAAATATTATAAATAATCATTTTTATAAATGGACTCTAAATCGTGTTTAATTACGAAATAATCACAAAAATTATAGAAAATTACACATCATATAATTTCATAAATTATTTACAAATGTAATGATAGGATATATTTTTATACGTTAGCTAATAAGTTATTATTAAACGATTACAAAGAATACATACATAACATATTTAAATAATATAATTCTTTCGAATAAATCAAAATACTAGAAAATATATTGTTATTCAAAACCCTACAATTCAATTTAAATCCTAATATCACTAGGTATATAATCAAAGTCAAACATATATATATCTAATCGTATGCGTCAAACTCGAATCCGACCAAATATATCCACTCGAGTTGAATACACTCTAAAGACTTAGTTACAATTAATACATAGGTGTTGATCGTGTTTGAACGTGCATTGCATTATTCTGTGAAGTCTTTGGTTCATTACATCAATCCAAGGTGAGTTTCGTGGCCCCTTTTTATGCTTATACAAGTTTTCAATGTTTTCAATCAATGGGGAAAAGTATGCTCACCCGTTTTCAATGCTGTACAATCTTACATCCAATTTTTTCATACTTGGAATCAACGTGATACTATTTTGCATACATACATGGTGTTATTCTATGGATCATCTTACGACCATTAATTCCCGGTTTGGGAACCCGCGGTTAGGTATTGGTAGTACTACTGGGTTGACACCCCCACCCATCGACGATTGGTTAACTTGTGAGTTACCAACACAGCTGCCAGCAATCAGGCCATGGGTGAATATATTTCGTCTAATTTATATGCATAGCGTCATTAGGTTTGGTTGTCTAAAACACATGTTATGTGGTTTTGCTTGCTTATAACAGTATGATTCCACATCAAATTCTATACGGCATCAACTACATGTTTTCAATTTAAACCTGCGGAACTCACCAACATTATGTGTTGACATTTTTGAGCATATCTTTTCAGGTGATCATAATCAAAGAGGATAGCTAGAGCTGATGCCTTAGCAGAGACCCTCAGGATTTCAATAGGCTTGCATTAGTATTGTACATCGTTTGTTTTCATTTATGAACAATGTGTATGTTAAATTCTTGAATTAATAGACTATGTTAGTCGTGGAACTGACTAACCACGACACAAGTCACCATTGTGTCGGGCGACGTCATGACACGAGGAACTTTGCATATATTATGTCTCTGTAAACAAACCAAGTGTTATGACGAACCCGTCCGTCGCATCCTCATGTTTCCGCTATAAGCGGGGGTGTGACATGATACCCATCAAAAGTTGACACAAGATTACCATTATATTAACATAATAATTACTACAACATTAGTTCATCACAATTACATAAAGTTTTACCAAATTAGAATGAGAATAAAAATTTAGCTCATAATGAGCTTGAACATTACAACAAAAGTAAAGGACAATAATGAGTGCATCGATAAAATAAAACAATCAAACCATTGACTCAATATATGTGACGATAATCAATCCCGAGTCTTTTCTCTTATTGATCCCCGAGTCTTCCTAGGACCTCCAAGTGACTAGTTCTCAAGAGCAAACACCAACCCTTTCACCCACCAGAAACTCTTCTTAAAGGTGCAAATAATCCATTATTTATAGCGGTTTTGGAGTGTCTGGTTGCCCAAGCACGACCCCACGCCTTATCAGGTACGACCCCGTGTCAAGTACAAAGTATGTAAAAGTTAGTAGGTTGTTACATGCAACAAAAACTTGACCATGGCCCTGTGCTTCCTAGGCACGACCCATGTTTTCTTATATGAGGAACAATACTTTGTCTCTTCTGAACAGTTGGGCATAGGGGTGTGCTAAATTAGCACAAACATGTGCTGGAGCTCGCATGGGGGCGTGCCTCCCTAGACATATCCCGTGTTAAGCTTCTGTGTAACGCCCCGAAATTTCTCGAAACGAGCCATTTAATAATAATGGGCTTTTAAGGGTTAATTTAAGAAATAAAGGGGTAAATTAGTGGGCTATGGATAAAATTAGTCTTAATGGGCTAGGCTTAATGGGTTTAAGGGCCCTAATCAACCCTTAAACATGCATGAACAGCTCCATCTTCACCATTTCAAACCCTAGCCACCAAATTCGTAGAGAGAGAAAGTAGAGAGAGAAAGTAGAGAGAGAAAGTGAAGAAATTCAAGATTTGGAGCTTGAAGGTTTGAAGGATTGAAGTTCTGGTGGATTGGAGCATCAAAACACAAGGAAAGAGCAACAAAACAAGGTAAGAATCGACCTCTAAGGCCCTCTGTAGATCAAACCCGGATTCTAGGGTTTTGGGGTTTTGAAAAGTTTAAAGAAACACATAAAGGTCGAATTTTTACGTATGAAAACGTGTAAAAAGCTTAGATTTGAGTTCATGGAAGGTAAACTAAGGATTTGGACGTAAAAAGTTAAGATTTTGGGTTAAAAATGGGCTGGATCGGAGTTTTTGTTCATCCAGCGAAACTGGGCCCCGATCCAGCGAATTTAAGTATTCATCCAGCAAAACTGCGCATTTAACCAGCGAAACTAGGAGAATCCTAGCGAAACTACAGTTTCGTTACAGCGAAACTATAGTTTCGCTGATAGCTTCGCTAAGTACTTAGGCTGACCTTAGACATTGCGAAACTAGAAAATTCCAACGAAAGTTGGGCGCTCATGCCAGCGAATCTGTCCAGCGAAACTGACAGAAGTGCTGCCCAGCGAAACTGGTAGCGAAACTGCCAGCGAAACTGGCAGCGAAACTACCAGCGAAACTGTGGGTGAAACTATGAAGAAAATGACGTTTTTGCATATTAACTTTCGTGCAGCTAGAGTATTCAGGCTATAGCTTAAGAGGCTTAGAATTTAAGCTATTGAACAAGTTCAGGTGAGTTCTAGATCCCCTATTTTACGCATGTTTTAAATGTTTTGGGGCGGTGTGCATACTAAATACATACCTTTATTAACAGTTTTGTTAAAGTAAAGTTTTATACACTATCTTATATGGAAAATGGGGTTTTCTAATGAATTGCCTTGTATTGTGTTGTGTTATATTATGTATAACCTAAACATGAAAGTGAAACGTAAAGAAAGGTTATGAGGCCCATAACATGTACCTTGATAAAGTGATAAAGTAAAGCCTTGCAAGCAATTGATAAAGGAGGGTTGCATTCGTTGTACCCTCACCAGTGATAAAGTGATAAAGTATGCTCGAACAGGCAGGTCAGTAAGTCCTAAATTGGCATGACAATAATGGCCTGATTGGGTACGGCAGTAAGTCCTTAATTGGCATGTCGGTAAAGTCCTAGGCGAGCCTAGGCACCGATAGTGACAGAGAATTGACGGATAAAGAAGAGTAATAAATAACAATAAATGATAAAGTAATGATAAAGTAATGATAAAGTGATAGCCTGTGTGTATTTATATTTTGATAGACAATGATTATTTTCAACTGATAAAGCTAATATCTCTTACGAAAGTTATTTAGTAAGGTAAACCTAGAATCCACTCAGCGAAGCTGACTTTTGTATGCATATCAGTTGACAGGTAAGAGTTAGAGCTTATGGAATAGAGGCATGGGACTGAAGCTTCTTGGCACTAGAAGACTGGCATCCCCGATAAAGAAAAGCTTAAAAGGACATTTAAATAGTTTTGATGTTTAAAGACAATGTTTATAATTTAATTTAACTACGTTGTAATGGGTTGAATTACGGTATATTTTTCCGCTGCAATATATATATTTACACACATATGAGTAAATGATTGCTTTAAATCTGTGTTTGCTGTGAATGGCCAACTATGAGGCTTCCCTGAGAAAGGTGGGCCTTACAAGTTGGTATCAGAGCCAATGTTTAAGAGATTTGGGAAAACTATTTTATAAACCTAAACTTAAACAGATAATGGGACCAAGTGTCAAGGATGCCAGTCCAAGAAGCTCCATGCCAAGAGGTAACAATTAGGTTGTAAGTATTGTTATAATGGGTAGTGCCTTCTTATTTAAGTTAGAATCGAGGTAGGGTATGATAAGGATATCTGTGATGCCTATCTGAATTTATGTGGCTTATATGTGCATAGATTAGGTATAGTAGGTTCGGGTGTTGGTGTGGTTCAGGATAGGAAAGTTTATGGCACGGGAAGTTCTGTAAGTTGTTAATCACAACTGGCCACTGTTATTAAAAATTTACAAAACTTGTCGTGAACTGAACTTGCCTTGAAAGGCCATATTAACATTCTGAATCTTATAGGAAGTAGAACGAATGGCACCTAAGAAAGAAGTTCCAACCATGGTCACCCGGAGAACACTAGGGGAAGGCCCCCGACTAAGGCAAAGGAAACTGCAAGTGCAACTGTGAAGCCAACAAAAAGGTCAACCAGAAAGCCGGTTGAGGAACCGATTAAGGAGGAGGAGGTTGAGTTAGGAACGGGAGCCGAGGGGTCTACCCCTGATCAGGCCAAACTGAAAGAGACAGTAAAGGAAGCTATTGCCCAAGAGGTGCATCAAGTCCTGTCTGGAGTGATGCCCGCTCTGCTTGCGGAATTTGTGGAGCAGGTTAAGGGCGACAGTAAGAAGAGTACGGCTTCAGAAAAAGTTGATAAGAAAGGGGCAGTCAAGACTGAGGAGTTGAGCGACGAGGGAGATCGTCTGGGTAACCATGATGGCCCTGAAGTGGAAGAGAGGGCGAAGGGGTGCAGCTACGGGGATTTTCAGAGGTGTAAGCCCCCAACGTTTGATGGTACTGGTAACGCTGCCACTGCTCAGCGTTGGATTAGGGAAATGGAGGCCGTACTGAAGGTCAGTGAGTGCCGTGAAAACCAAAAGGTGAAGTTTGCTTCCCATTCCCTTTTGGATCCAGCACTGTGTTGGTGGGATAACATTGCTGAGTCTTACGGAAAGGAGGCCATTGAGAGGATGAAATGGCCGGAGATGAAGAGGTTGGTGATAGAGGAGTACTGCCCGGAGAGAGAGCTTGACAAGGTCGAGCAAGAGTTTGTGAGTTTGGAGGCTGGAAATATGACTCACCAGGAGTACACTACAAAATTCAATGAAATGGCACGTCTGGTGCCTAATTTGGTAACTCCTGAAGCCAAAAGGATCAAGAGGTACATACAAGGGTTGCCTCTAGACATTCGTAGGGACATGGTCATTGCTCGACCTAGTACTTTTAGGTCAGCAGTGGACCTCAGTGGAAGGTTGTACGATCATCGTAGGCCGGTGACAGTGGGTGAAACAAAGAAAGTTTGGAACACTAATGGGAAGAGGTATGGAAGTGGTAACTACCAACCGGGAAACAAGAAAACGCGAGTAGATGCAAAACAAGCGATCGTGAAGGGGGTAGAAGAAATTAAGGAATGTGGGAAGTACGGGAGGAGGCATCCTGGAGAATGCCGGATGGGTAGCCCTGGGTGCTACCGGTGTGGGAAGACTGGTCACTTGGCGAGAGAGTGCCCGAAAGTGGATAAGTGCTTCAACTGCCACGAGTCGGGGCACTGCAGCAATGATTGCAAGAAAGCTAAGGCGGGAGGCTCGGGAACTAGCGGGGAGGATGACAAAGGGCATGATGGAAAGCCCAAGGTCAAGGCAAGGGCTTTCACCATGAACAAGAAGGAAGCAAGGAAGGACCCGGACGTAGTGTCAGGTACGTTCCTTGTCAATGATGTTTGCGCCTCCATATTATTTGATAGTGGTGCCAGTAAGAGTTTTGTATCTGTATCCTTCTGTGCTACACTAGATGCTCAAACTAAGAAAATAGATGATGCCTTCGAAGTAGAAACGGCCGATGGTAAGTCCATTAGAATAGCCCGAGTGATAGAGGATTGCCACATTAAACTAGGAGGTCATTACTTTCCCGCACTATTGTTTGCCATGCCCTTAGGAGGTTTTGACGTCGTACTAGGGATGGATTGGTTGGCTGCCCACGATGCTAACATAGTATGCCAGCAAAAGATGATCCAATTAACGGCTCCAAATGGTAGTTCGGTTACGATCTATGGTGATAACGATTGTAAGGTTCCAAGGATCATTTCCATGATCAAGGCGGAGAAATGTATGAGGCGAGGGTGCGGAGCTTATCTAGCGTATGTCAAGGATGTTAAAGATAAAGCGAAAGAGTTGCTCGATGTACCAGTGGTGCGGGACTTTCCTGACGTATTCCCGGAGGATCTGCCAGGAGTACCACCAGACAGGGAGATAGAGTATCAGATTGACTTACTGTCAGGAGCCCAACCCATCGCCAAAGCACCCTACCGCCTAGCCCCGTCCGAGATGAAGGAGCTCATGTCACAACTGCAGGAACTCCTTGACAAGGGATTCATTAGGCCCAGCATTTCTCCATGGGGCGCTCCCGTGCTGTTTGTGAAGAAAAGGATAGCAGCATGAGGATGTGTATAGATTACAGGGAGTTGAATAAGCTGACCGTGAAGAATCGGTACCCTCTACCCCGGATAGATGATCTGTTTGATCAGTTGCAAGGGGCAAGTTGGTTCTCCCGAATAGATCTCCGATCCGGATATCACCAACTGAAGGTAAGGGAGCAAGATATCCCAAAGACGGCCTTCCGAACGCGTTATGGCCACTACGAGTTTCTGGTTATGTCTTTCGGGCTAACCAATGCTTCTGCGGCATTCATGGACTTGATGAATCGCGTGTGCCGCCCGATGCTGGACAAATCGGTGATAGTATTCATTGACGATATCCTGATATACTCAAAGAACAAAGGAGATCACGCTTGTCATATCAAGGAGGTGTTAGAAACTTTACGAAGGGAGAAACTGTATGCGAAGTTCTCTAAATGTGCCTTCTGGCTACGGGAGGTACAGTTTTTAGGACACGTTATAAATTCCGAGGGAGTAATGGTTGATCCAGCGAAAGTTGAAGCAGTTACGCAATGGAATTCCCCGAGGACGCCATTCGAAATCCGTAGTTTCTTGGGATTGGCTGGTTATTATAGAAGGTTCATCAAAGATTTCTCGAAGATAGCTTCCCCATTAACAAGGTTAACGAGGAAGAACGTGGTGTTCGACTGGGGAAAGGAACAGGAAGATGCGTTCCATGAATTGAAGGATAGATTAACCAAAGCTCCTATACTAACCCTACCGGAGGGAGATGAAGACCTAACGGTATACTCCGATGCTTCTTACTGCGGGTTAGGCTGTGTGTTGATGCAAAGAGGGAAGGTTATAGCCTACGCATCCAGACAGTTAAAGGACACAGAGGTTAACTATCCGGTTCACGATTTGGAACTTGCCGCAGTAGTGTTCGTATTAAAGATCTGGAGACACTATTTGTATGGAACTAAGTGCGCCATATTTACCGACCACAAAAGTCTGAAATATTTCTTTGAGCAGAAGGATCTAAATATGAGACAGAGGAGGTGGTTGGAGTTGATAAAGGATTACGACTGTGAAATCCATTATCACCCGGGTAAGGCGAACGTGGTAGCCGATGCCCTGAGCCGAAAGGAAGAATATGAACCGATCCGGGTGAAGGCGTGCCAACTAGTAGTGACCCCAGATGTTATGAGGATGATAAGCAAAGCTCAAATGGACGCTTTAAAAGAGCAGCAAATCAAAAGGAAAGGATGGTGGGAAAAGTGGATGAATTGGTAGAAAACACCTTGGGCGTTAAGACCTTCCATGGCAGGATATGGGTTCCGAAGCATTGTGACTTACGGGAAAAGATTATGGATGAAGCGCACAAGACCCGCTACTCAATACATCCAGGCGCAAATAAGATGTACCATGATTTGAAGAAAGATTATTGGTGGCCTGGGATGAAAAGAGATGTGGTTGCGTATGTAAACAAATGTCTCACGTGCCTACAGGTGAAGGCTGAGCACCAAAGACCTTATGGTTATGTTCAGCCATTAGAAGTACCAGAGTGGAAGTGGGAACATGTTACCATGGACTTCATCACCAAACTACCCCGTACGACAAAAGGCCGTGACGCGATATGGGTGGTTGTTGATAGACTGACTAAAAGTGCGCATTTCCTGCCAATCAAAGAAGCAATTAGTTCAGAAAAGCTCGCTGAACTATTTATCCGAGAAATTGTGGCGCGACATGGTATGCCCGTATCGATTGTTTCAGATAGGGATACGCGGTTCACCTCAAAGTTTTGGAAAAAGTTCAATGAAGAGATGGGTGCGAGGTTGCATGTTAGTACCGCATACCACCCACAGACCGATGGGCAATCGGAAAGAACGATCCAGACACTGGAGGATATGCTTCGGGAATGCGTTATCGAATTTGGCGGTAATTGGGATGATCATCTGCCACTAGCAGAGTTCTCCTATAACAACAGCTACCACGCCAGTATTAAGATGCCCCCATACGAGTTATTGTACGGTCGACGGTGCAGAACTCCTATTTGTTGGGGTGATGTCGGACAGAAGGAGCTAGGAAGCTTAGAAGTTGTGGAAGCCACAACGAAAAAGTTGGAGAAAATCAAGGCGTATATGAAGGCTGCCAAGGATAGACAAAAGTCATACGCCGACAAAAGAAGGAGACCAATAGAGTTCAGCGTGGGTGACAGGGTAATGCTAAAAGTGTCACCATGGAAGGGGATTATCCGATTTAGGAAGAGGGGGAAACTGAGTCCCAGGTTCATCGGACCATTCGAGGTACTAGCACGAGTTGGGGATGTAGCTCACAGGCTAAACCTTCCAGAAGAATTAAGTGGGATTCACCCTACCTTTCATGTGTCGCACTTAAGAAAATGTTTAGCACCAAATGAGACAGTCGTACCTCTAGATGACATCGAGGTGGACGAGAAGTTGAACTATGTAGAACAACCAGTGGCTATACTGGATCGGAAGGAGAAACAATTGAGAAATAAAGTAGCCAAGCAAGTTAAGGTGCAATGGAAACACCGAAAAGGGTCGGATGCCACCTGGGAATCCGAGGAGGAAATGAGACGCCTATACCCCGATCTGTTTAATGACGAGTCAGGTTTCGAGGACGAAACCTAAATAAGGGGGGGAGACTTGTAACGCCCCGAAATTTCCCGAAACGAGCCATTTAATAATAATGGGCTTTTAAGGGTTAATTTAAGAAATAAAGGGGTAAATTAGTGGGCTATGGATAAAATTAGTCTTAATGGGCTAGGCTTAATGGGTTTAAGGGCCCTAATCAACCCTTAAACATGCATGAACAGCTCCATCTTCACCATTTCAAACCCTAGCCACCAAATTCGTAGAGAGAGAAAGTAAAGAGAGAAAGTGAAGAAATTCAAGATTTGGAGCTTGAAGGTTTGAAGGATTGAAGTTCTGGTGGATTGGAGCATCAAAACACAAGGAAAGAGCAACAAAACAAGGTAAGAATCGACCTCTAAGGCCCTCTGTAGATCAAACCCGGATTCTAGGGTTTTGGGGTTTTGAAAAGTTTAAAGAAACACATAAAGGTCGAATTTTTACGTATGAAAACGTGTAAAAAGCTTAGATTTGAGTTTATGGAAGGTAAACTAAGGATTTGGACGTAAAAAGTTAAGATTTTGGGTTAAAAATGGGCTGGATCGGAGTTTTTGTTCATCCAGCGAAACTGGGCCCCGATCCAGCAAATTTAAGTATTCATCCAGCGAAACTGTGCATTTAACCAGCGAAACTAGGAGAATCCTAGCGAAACTACAGTTTCGCTACAGCGAAACTATAGTTTCGCTGATAGCTTCGCTAAGTACTTAGGCTGACCTTAGACATTGCGAAACTAGAAAATTCCAACGAAAGTTGGGCGCTCATGCCAGCGAATCTGTCCAGCGAAACTGACAGAAGTGCTGCCCAGCGAAACTGATAGAGAAACTGCCAGCGAAACTGGCAGCGAAACTACCAGCGAAACTGTGGGTGAAACTATGAAGAAAATGACGTTTTTGCATATTAACTTTCGTGCAGCTAGAGTATTCAGGCTATAGCTTAAGAGGCTTAGAATTTAAGCTATTGAACAAGTTCAGGTGAGTTCTAGATCCCCTATTTTACGCATGTTTTAAATGTTTTGGGGCGGTGTGCATACTAAATACATACCTTTATTAACAGTTTTGTTAAAGTAAAGTTTTATACACTATCTTATATGGAAAATGGGGTTTTCTAATGAATTGCCTTGTATTGTGTTGTGTTATATTATGTATAACCTAAACATGAAAGTGAAACGTAAAGAAAGGTTATGAGGCCCATAACATGTACCTTGATAAAGTGATAAAGTAAAGCCTTGCAAGCAATTGATAAAGGAGGGTTGCATTCGTTGTACCCTCACCAGTGATAAAGTGATAAAGTATGCTCGAACAGGCAGGTCAGTAAGTCCTAAATTGGCATGACAATAATGGCCTGATCGGGTACGGCAGTAAGTCCTTAATTGGCATGTCGGTAAAGTCCTAGGCGAGCCTAGGCACCGATAGTGACAGAGAATTGACGGATAAAGAAGAGTAATAAATAACAATAAATGATAAAGTAATGATAAAGTAATGATAAAGTGATAGCCTGTGTGTATTTATATTTTGATAGACAATGATTATTTTCAACTGATAAAGCTAATATCTCTTACGAAAGTTATTTAGTAAGGTAAACCTAGAATCCACTCAGCGAAGCTGACTTTTGTATGCATATCAGTTGACAGGTAAGAGTTAGAGCTTATGGAATAGAGGCATGGGACTGAAGCTTCTTGGCACTAGAAGACTGGCATCCCCGATAAAGAAAAGCTTAAAAGGACATTTAAATAGTTTTGATGTTTAAAGACAATGTTTATAATTTAATTTAACTACGTTGTAATGGGTTGAATTACGGTATATTTTTCCGCTGCAATATATATATTTACACACATATGAGTAAATGATTGCTTTAAATCTATGTTTACTGTGAATGGCCAACTGTGAGGCTTCCCTGAGAAAGGTGGGCCTTACATTCTGGAATCCTGTTTTCTTAAATTTTATCATTGTTTAAGCTCATTTGGTCCATCTTTGTCTCCTTCAAACCTAAAAATACAAGTTAAGAGAATTAAGTACCAAATCATCATTTTTATAACAGTTTTAAGATAATTAATACGCAAATGATGTGATTAATATGTATAATTTACAACATATCATCTTATAATCATAATCTTTAGCATGTTGAGTTTCATAATTGTCATCATTGCCTTCCTTTTCCTCTTTCCTTTTCAAACCTAGAATAATACACATGCAATAGAACAACTAAAATTACAATATAAACTGATTTGTGATGATTTTTTTTCATAGTTTTGTGATACACGTATTTAATTTAACCGTTCAATTTGATTTAAAAATGATTAAACCAACGAAACATGCTCTTAAACAAATGTTATATGATATTTTAGCTCCAATAAAAATATAGTAGATAGAGAAATTTTGTAAAGATATGAATTCAAATGTTTAGGTTCGAATTGAGACGTATCTACAAGATTAAATTTGACTTGTAACATATTTGAAAATGATATTGAACAAAACATTTGTCTGATAGCATTTCATGATATTTTTTGTTACTTAAAAATATATCAGGAGTTCATTATCTCACGAGTTCTTTAGTACTTCAAAATATATTTAATAACTTCAAAACTAAAAGAGTTGCCTCTTAGAGGACCAACAATTTTTATAATACTATAAATAAAAAAACTTAAAAAATCTTTTAAGGAAATACATGCGATTAATAAATGTGTCATCGCGTTAAGCTCTTGCTTAAATATAGCGATATTGAAACTTACTTGAAAATATAATTTATGATGTAAATTTAATTGATGGCAACCCATTTTATATTTAAACCTTAAAATCTAAATTTAACAAAGAATTGTCAAATATATTTGATCTTTATTTCGCAAAATATGATACGTCATCAAACATTCAAAAATTATTTCGCAAAATATGATACGTCATCAAACATTCAAAAAAACAATGAGAAATGTGATATTTTTAGAAAGTTCAAGTGATCCAATGTATGCCTTGCTAATGTTTGTTTTCGTTCGTTTATGTTCGTTTGTTTACATTCGTTTATGTTCGTTTGTTTACATTCTTTTGCTAACGTTTATTCGTTTATGCATTGAAACAAAATTTCATATACATATTTTTTATGGTTTTTTGGATGACTCAATACGAATGGTTTCTTGATGAATCATTATGGATTATTAATGATGTGTTACTTATTCGTTTGTGTTCACTGATGTTTATTTGTGTTAATTTGTGTTTGTCAATTATGTTCGATTGTGTTCGTCTATTATGTTGGTTTGTGTTCGTTTATTATGTTGATTTGTGTCCGTTTACGCTCGTGAACTGTTCGTTTAGATTTTTAATGAATGAACGTGAACAAACACGAATTTTTTTATTTTCTTAATTAACGAACATGAATAAAATTTGTGTGTTCGTGTTTGTGTTCGGTTAAAACTAAATGAACGAACACGGACATACCGATACTCTTGTTCGTTCGGTTCATTTAACTTTTCTTTTATTTATAGTTAATTACATGAAAGGTCCCTGTGCTTAGGTCTGTTTTCACTTACTATCTTCAGGTTTGAAAACTACAAGGTTGATCCACATGTTTGACAAAACGTAACACAATTGGTCCCGTCATTAATGGTTGTTATCTTTTTCCTCAAATAGAATCAAAATCTAAAGATGAAGGAACAAAGTTGACACAATCCCTTTCTTTTCGTTGGTCAAATGACCATTATACCCTTGTTTAAAAAATCAAATTAAACAAACATAATATGACTCACATGTTATTAACTCGAAAGAAATAATGAGTGGGCCACCCCTCGTCTTGTTCAACTCTTCAACAACACTTGCACCATATCTCAAGGCCACCAGTCCACCACTCCACCATCATATTAACAACCTTAGATATAGCTCTGACGAATATAATAAACGCACCACTACCAATGCGAGAAGCTAATGGAGAGGGATACAAGGACGACGTGTCTTGTTCACCGCCGGTCGTGATGGTTCCATACGATGGTGGTGGTGATGAAGGTGATGGTCCCGAATGCCGCTCAAATCGAAGATTTGATCAGATTTGCGTCGGCACCATAACCACCGCCACCATCAACCCTCTAATTTTGATGTTCTTCGAGTTAGATTGTTTGGTGATGATGGTTCTGGTTTCAAGCGATGGTGTTGTGGTGGTGGGCGACGACGGTTAGGGATTGTGTTGGTCGCAGCTGGCAGGTGGTGATGGTGGTTGATTGGTGGTGCTATAGTGGTGTTTGGTTTTATATGAACAACTAAACGGGTTAGAGCCTTGAAACATCGGGGTTTTCAAACTATCACAGGTGGTATGATATTGATATTAGAAAATCCCTCTTTTGGATGTGTTGACAGGTTGTTCTGCGATGGTGGTTCCAGGTGCTATGGTGATTCTAGGTGCGATGATGATTTTGCTTTCAAGAGATGTTGTCATTTTGGAGGGGTGGTGAGGTGCGACGACCTGCAGGAGAAGAAGACGATCAATGGTGGTGGTTGTGGTGGGTTAGAAAAGAAAGAGGAAAAAGAAGATGATTGGGTGGGTGGATATATTTATTTATATTAGCTTTTTAAGTAAACTAGTTTTTTATTTCATTTGATCATTAATATTTGTATACAACCACTTCCTTTTTGTTGATGTTTATGGAAGGGGCCGATGCGTAAAGGCGCATTTCTTTAGAAAGACACCGAAAAGCACAAGCCTTGATGTACTAATTATGTGTAGACCGCGCCTTAGTCTTTGTGATATACTTATATGATATCCTAATAGCCTAGATGATCCGGCGCTTGTAATATATCATCTCAAATGTTATTTATACAAGTAATTATCTAACTTTGAGAAGTAATATCATCGGTACAACTTTTAGTATTACGATGTTTTTTATATAATCTTTTGTGTATGTGTGTGTGCATGTGTATGTATATTTGTATGTAATTGTGTATTATACGAAAGATAAATGCAAGTATGCTATGCCATATACGACCGATACGATTGATTGGTCTGTGCGCCATATTGTTCACATGTATGTATGTAGTTTTAGCATGACGAAAATGAGAATATGAAGAAATAATTTGTTCTCATTTGTTTAAAACTAAAAAAAATTCAAATAAATACTATAAAATTACTTTATATGCTCCAATACTAAAAAAATAAAAACTAAAAATTACAAGGCCAATTATATTTCTCGGCTATTTTTCGTTTCCGGTCCAATACTATTTGCAACAATGGACCGATGATGTGATCGTGCGGTTCAATAAACGTTTTTAAGTCTCGTTCCATCCGCTGCTCTCCTATCGTCTTGCGTTGTTCATCTAACAATGCGATACTTTTTTGGCATTGTTCTTTTTTGTACTTGACCAACTCTTTATAGTTTTCTTCTTTCATTGAAGCATAAGCCGAGAGTTACTAGCTTAAATCTAGATTAACGCTCGACGAGCCGGCGGACCTTTTTGCTTTATGGGTTAGCCTTTTAGGTCCCGCGTTTTCATTGAGATCGGGAATGTGAGCCGGTTGATCATCATCGGGTGTATTCGGGTAGTTTCCGGAATCCGACGACTTTCTTTTTTGGTCGGAATGACTACCCGACGACTCACCCATGACCGGCACTTGGGACCATTTTACATGATCCTTTGCAACTTCCCAAGCTCGAAGGTGATGAAAACCGGAGAGGTGTTTCTTTTGATAATCCGTTAATATCCTTCTCATCACGTCAATATCGGAGCATCCGCTACGCTGGAAGTGTTCCAACGATTACAAAATAATAATTACAAAAAATATAATGAATAAACAAAATGCATACTTTTATTTTAAAAAAAAAGTAAAATAATAAAATACATACCACTTGAATATAAAAACCGTTAAAGGTACTTATTTTTGTAAGCAACGCGGTCCATTTTGTATTGAGTTGGTGGACCGTTCGGGTGCTTCCTCCCACGTGTTGATTGTAATGATGAAGAACCGCGTTCCAAAAACTAAATCGTTTTTGTTGATTTCCGACTGTTTTGTTTTCGGAACAATGAACCCAAGTTTTACACAAAGCTTCTTCTTGCAATTCGGTCAATTGTTGGCGTTCGGCTCGTCCTTGAAACCTTCGTTGCGGTTGTTGCTCGATCGGGCCTTCGTCTTCGTCATCATCTCCATGTTCTTGTGAGTATCGGGAACAAATTCTTCTTCTTCTTCTTCTTCTTCATCGTCCGGTACATTTTAGGTTCGGTATGTAAATGAATCATCGATCGGGAAGTGGGGTAGACCAAAATTTGGATTTTGGTAGGCATATGGATCAAATATCGGTTGAGGTTGCGGTGAATACCCTTGTGGTGGGTATTCGTAATGTGGTGGTGATGGTTGTGGTATATAAGGTTGCGGTGTATAACCTCTCGTACTCGAACCACCAACTCGGTAGCTCGAACCACCACCTTGGGATTTTTTTGCTACTAACAATTTTTGACCTTCGGAGATCCATGTCAATATTTTGTGTTTGTGTTTGTTAAATATATGTGTGTTTGAGTAGATAATAGTGTGTATGTGTGTGAGTATTTAAAGGGTAAAAATAATTATTTTTTATGGAACCGCACGCAAAATTAACGGCTATATAGCCGTTGGTACTCGACTACTACTCGGCAAACAATACCTGAATGAGACTACCCGCCAGTGTACCCGCAAGGGTGGTGACGGTGTACCCGAGCGGGTACCCACCTACCCGAGGTGCCCCCTCCTCCCTTATAAATAAAAAAGATTGTTTCAAGTGTACACTTAACATAAGTTTAGAACTCTTAATTCTAATTGTGTTGTTTCTCTCTCCTATTAAATAACACTAACTATTAATGATAATAATTTAATTTTAAAAAAAAATGTAATAGTTTTTTTAACAAATTAGAAAAGAGAACTTTCTATATGTAATTTCTAAAAACAGAAGTTTTATACATAAGAAATTCTTCTAAAACATAAAAAAACTAAATACAAAATATTTGAAAATTGATGTTTTAAAGAAATAAAACTTTTATAAACCAAATTAACTCAAATTCGGAGTTATAATAAGGAAAATTTAAAAAATGACATGTATTTAAAATGTTTGTTTTAAAACAAAATGTTAAGTTTTTATTTCTGAAAAAAACAAAAAGATGAACTTGAAAACAAAAAGGTTTATAACCAAACTATCATTGCTTTATTACTTATAGTCCTTACATATAGGTAACTTCAATCATATTATATAAAATATTATTTTATAATTAATAAATTTACATTACTAAATATTTAATATTTTATTCATTCAACCTATATAATACACGAGTCAATAATCTAATTAATAGAAATAAACATACGGTCAACCCAACATATTTTTATATGCTTGTGCTTGTTTGTTATTCTTCAAACTAGTTTTAATATTCAGACGCGCGTTGCGCGTCTTGAAAACGCCGTAAATCGATACTCTATTATGGATTGGAACGGGTCAGGTCAGGCCAAGTTAGACCCATACTTATTTTGTCTATTTTTAGTTCTGCTTCTATAAACTATTAGTGTGTTAGTAAAATTACATAAACATTATTACTTAGATAATCAAAATCAACAGATAACATTTAGGAGGCTGTATACAACTATACATTACAAATAAGTTTTGAGCGACTTTCAATCCATTTGACTCAAGTCTCGTTTAGTTTTTTTTTCGTTTAAAAATAAAAAGGTAACCCAAATGGACCCAACAATTGAACAACCATCAAAAGAAAGCTTGTACCTTTTCAATGTGTCATCCATCCGAATGATCTTTGATGAACTTGGTTCAGCAGAAGAATCAACATGGTGTGCATCAGTTTGAGATGGATCATACACAAATGAGATCAGTAATGGATCAGCTGCTGCATTGGCAGAAGATCTTACTGATCTTAATCCTTTTGAAGGGATTTTGAGTGTTGTTGCAGTTTCTTCCTTAAAAGTGATATTATAGAGAAAGATTCATCATCACGAAGCTTCCTCTTGCAAATACCTTAATCTTTTTAGTCAAAGAATTCAAAATTAAACAAATGATTCATATAATCAACCCCCGAGTTCTTTTCCAAAATACTGTCTTAAGAATGTGCAGTAGTCCAAAACCAAACCAGAACCGAAATCTGAGAATATTAAACGAGAACCAGACTGTTTAGCAGTATAGATTTTGTCAAAAACTAAACCATACTTAAACTTTATGCCAGTGATTCAAGCCTAATTTTCTTTCTTGATTAACATCATTTCGTTAAAAGAATAATAAAAGAGAACAAAATCCCAGTTCGGGGTCATGGTTTCTACCCGAGTTTTGCACTCTGATTTACTGTTACTTACTAATGCAAACACTCCCTAAACCTACTCGGCTACTCTTAAATCTACACCAATGTCCATCATGACTGGAACTCTCGACCACTTAGGAGGAATACTTTTACAGTTTACTACACACCTTGATAGTGCTAAAGTACAAGCCTTTTGGTTCTTCTTTTACCAATAGAAACTGATAGTATAAGTAGCAAGTTCATGTATGGAAGATTAGAATTTAGAAACAAATAGATAAAGCAAGATCTCATAAGCTTAAACAAACAGATGAAAAGGATATTTTTAAGACACTCTCATGTTCAATAATCAAGTGGGAAATCATGTTCCTCCCATGATTAGTAGCACAAAGAGGACATACCTGCAACAAACAAACCTTAATCACAAACAAATAACACCCAAATCAATTGAATCACACAAATAGACAATAATCATACAAACAAAAACCTAATAATCTCCAATGGATGTCAAAACTAATCATTTCATTATAAAACAGGAATCTATGAGAAATAAACTCAATAATGATGTTGTTGATGATCAAACAATGAAATCGAAAGCAAATTAAACAATCAAAAGGCGATTAAATCAATTACCCCCAACTTGATTTCAAGCGGATGTTGATCCTCGAGATGAACACACAATCCTATGGCATCATATCCCTCTAAACAGTACGGACACCCCATTTCCAAATTCGATTCTTCCTCCTCATCTTCACTATCCTCTAGATCGATGTAACTATCAACTAATCAATCACATATGAATCAAAAACTTTACGTAATAGCATAGTAACAGATGAAAAACGATACATAACAATCAATTGCGATGGAGATTCACCTGGAAGATGCTTCAAAACTCGACAATCGAATGAACACTCTCACACACACACAAAAGCACACACTTCATTCTTCATTCTCACTGCATCTTCATCTTCATCTTCTTCAATCACCAAACCCTAATGGTCACCTTACTCAACCACTCAATCTCACTACACCCCCCACCCCACCGCCCCCAATTCTCCCACCACCACCATCACCACCACCATCACCACCACCATCACCACCACCGTCCGCCGCAGTGCCCTCTCAAACCCCACCACCACCGCACCACCATAACCTGCATCGACAACAACCGTTCGTTCACCTCAAACGCCAATCAGAACCAATAGCCACAGAGAACGTTGTTACCCGGAGGGTACAAGCGTCCGGAGATCAAAATCCCCAATGTCGTGCTCCAATTGAGCCCTGAGGAAGTGGTGGCTGATCGGGAGGTGATGGTTGATGCTGTTGATCAGGCGGTTTCGGGGGTGTTGGGGTGGTGGTGTTGGAGTGTGGTGAGGGGAGTGGGACCCCAAGATGAATAGTACTATTCATCATGTCAAATCAAACTTGGTTTTTTCATATAAGATAATTAAATACTTTAAGGTAATGTAGTCATTTTACATGTAATTAACGGAAAAGTTAACGACCCATCCAAGTTGGGACCAATTATGTTACGTTTTATCAAATATGTGTATCAATCTTGTAGTTTTTCAAACATCTCGAGAATGACATGGAACAACAAAAATAGCTTAAAGAAACAAACCCACGGGCCCAATAGTTAAAACTTAAAAGACCTACCGTCCTACTACTCCACCTCAAAAGTCAAAAACGAACAAACACCAATCAGTCACCTCCCTCCCGCTCTTTTCCCCTCTCGAGTCCCCAAACCCTCCTTCAACATTTCAAATCTCCAGTCTGCATCTGCAACATGATGGAAGAAGAGATCGAGAAGCTCAGAGGAGTTGTTAGAGATTGCGTTAGCAAGCACCTTTACTCTTCCGCCATCTTCTTCGCCGATAAGGTCGCCGCCTTCACCTCCGATCCCGCCGATATCTACATGCAAGCACAAGCCCTGTTCCTCGGTCGCCATTACCGCAGAGCTTTCCACCTCCTCAACGCGTCTCAGATTGTCCTCCGAGATCTTCGCTTTCGTTATCTCGCCGCTAAATGTCTCGTCAGTCTCGTCCTCTTGCCCTAACTCGTCCTCCCTTTCATTTACTGTTTATTTCTTGCTAAAGTTTCAGAAATGTAAGTTATCTTACTAGAATTCGTAAAATGTTCAGATTAGGAGTTGTTCTGCTTCAGTATTTCTGCTTTATTTCTCGTTTTTGGTTTGAAATTGACGATGTGATTTGTTTCGGATCGTTTTCGTTCATTTACTGTTTAATTCGTTGCGATTTGCCTGTTGTTTGTTCGAATAGGGACTACAGTTTTCAAAATGTAGTGTATCTCACTAGAATTCATAAAATTTTAAGATTACGAATGTTTTCTAATGATTTGTAGATAGCATGTAGATAGTATCAAGCTGTTTTGTTTCAGTATTTTTACTTTATTTGTTGTTTAATGTGATCTATTTCGGATTATTATCATGTTATGTTGCTAAATTGGATGCTGACGTTTTGAGTTTCTGTACTAATCTGGAGAAAGGACAAAAGCTTAGTAATGATGGTGCTTCTGTTAGGGGCTATGGAATAGTGCTTGACTGATAGTTAATGATTGTTTTTTATATTGCTCAGGAGGAATTGAAGGAGTGGGATCAGTGTTTGCAAATGCTCGGAGAAGCTAGCGAGGATGAACATGGGAATTTTAGGGATGCCAAGGGTTCTGATGTCATGTACTTGGATAAAGATACGGAAGATCGTGAAATTAATGTGAGTTTCCCTTTTTTGGTTTACTTTACTTTTAAGTTCATATCTTTCTGTTTTATTCGGTCTGGGTAGATCATGAATGATGCAAATTACATACTTCTGTTGGTATGAGAGAGGAAAGATGACGCTATTCTGGACTGAGTGCTTAACCCATGGCAATATTGCAATAGTTTGATTTCTTTATTATAACCTTTTATCAGTCCAAATTTGTTGCATTCTTTTTGTATGATACACACTTTCTTTTTCTTCTAGTCATCTTTTCTTGCTCAGAAATCAATATTGATAGCTTCGTATGCTGTGAACTAATGCATCCATTCTATTGCAGATATCGTCAGCAATATGTTTTCTTAGAGGAAAAGCGTATGAAGCTCTGGAGAATCGCTCTCAGGCACGAAAGTGGTTAGTTTCAATATAATTTGCAACGTGGATGCTTGCTTAATACCAAATATCACAGTTCTTAATTGACCTGGATTTAGTGTTATTTACTTATTTGATAATTCACTTCACGAGAATACGAAGTATAAAAATCCATGCTCTTGCTTCCCTTTATTAGTTTCACCTTGATTAGAAGATCATCCTTCATAGAATCTGAAAGTTAAATATTGACGTATAGTCGCAAAACCATACATAAAGTTGCAAAATTCTGAAAATAAAACTCTGAGCCTATGAGGATTGGATTTTGCTCTATAATCATACTTAGAGTTGCAAAATTACCATTTTGACGTACTAACATGGTGTTCTTTATCTGTATGGTATGTAATGCTCTCATCTATAATATCCTATTCTACTTATGATTTCTTAGGTACACGGCTGCAATTAGAGCTGATCCGTTATGCTATGAGGTACACACCATCATCTGCAATTGCAACTATGTGTAATTGTTTTCTCCTGCTCATCATCATCTTTCTGTTTTAATAATTACAATTCCCCATCATCACTGTTTTGTAACAATTTATTTCTTTGTGCATCTTTTTTTTTTGTTTTTGTTATAGGCCCTGGAATGCCTTATTGAGAATCACATGCTGACATGCGAAGAAGGTAGCTTATCTGCACTCAATATCAGATTATGTCTTTTAATGCCACCTACTCACCTCATCTGATCTTTTTTTCTTTTCAAATTTCTAGTGTATCTGCTGAGATAAGATTTTGTGCACAAACATCCATTTACATTGTTTTCCTTCTATTAATTGTTGATATAACAGTGGTCACCATGTCTTTGTTTGATTTGGTATTCTATTTCAGAGAAAAGTCTTCTTTCATCTCTGCAGTTTGCTCAAGAAGATGGCTGGCTTTCTTCATTCTATTCATGTTTAATAAAAAAGGTACATGTATATTCAGAACACTTTATGTGATATTCTAGTGATGTCCTCTTTTGCGATTTCTCTCAGTTACTTGTTTTTATTTCTGTTTAGTATGAAAAAGCAAGTGTTGTAGAAGAGAAATTTAACAAACTTGAGAATGAAGATATTAGCACAAAACCATCAAAGGGGTCTATGATATGTACACTAAAAAACAACACAGATCTTTTGGCTTGCAAAGCTGAATACTACCATCAATGCGGTGAATATCAGAAATGTTTTGAATTGACTTCAATGTAAGTCTTTCGCTATCTGACAGAAAGGATCTAATAAATTGCACTTGATATGTTAACAAAGCTGTTTTTAAATATTCAGATTGCTTGAGAAGGATCCATTCCATTTTAAAAGTACCTTGGTTCATATAGCAGCAGCTATGGAACTTGGACACTCAAATGAGCTTTATCTTATGTCTTGCAACTTAGTCAAGGACTATCCTCAAAAGTAAGAAAATGTTTACTTGCTTAATTTTTCTTTCTTTTTCAAGTTTTACCTTATAAAAGTTCTCAGTTCTTTCCTTTATATCTTAAATGCTGTTAATTTTATCATTTGCTTTCTCTCAGGGCGATATCATGGTTTGCTGTTGGTTGCTACTACTATTGTATCAAGAAGTATGATCAGTCACGTCGCTATTTCAGGTAATATACAGCTGTTATCAGATTATTTGTTATATATGTTTTTAACCCACTGAGCTGTAATAAATTTAAAATTACTGACACATGCTAGCTTTTTATTTGACAGCAAGGCCACTAGCTTAGATGGAACATTTGCTCCTGGTTGGATAGGGTTTGGGAATGCTTATGCAGCCAAAGAAGAAGGTGACCAAGCTATGTCAGGTTATCGTACTGCTGCTCGTTTATTTCCTGGGTAGTGCTCCTTTTTTGATTATTTTCTTTTATTTGAAATACTCATCTTGCTTGTGATGGTTTTTTCACAGTTCACCTGCATGTTTGTTTTTTTTTATGTTAGAAAGTAAACCATCCGATGCAGGGAACTTAATTAGATTCTTAAACGATTTAAATGTGTTGGAAACTTGGAATGTGTCAATTCTTTGCTTGTCATGTCTTGAAGGATGTGTATATGTGAAACCCTAAATTTTAGATCTTGCCTTTGCAGTCTTGAGGTTGTCATAATATGTAAATCATGTACTTTTGTTACAGACTAAATCTTGTTTTTTATTTTATTTTTGACAGGTGTCACTTACCTGCTCTGTATATTGGGATGGAATACATGCGTACCCACAGCTTCAAACTTGCTGATCAGGTTCTTAATGATGACTTTGACCCTTAATGGCTATGCTTTCCCCCACTTTACTTTAATAGTTATGGGGTGTCAAATTCATGCCAACATGTAACAGTAAATACCAAACCCAAAAGCTACATGATGGTGAACCTAATACATTTCTTATTTGGTGTCCATTACAGTTTTTCATGCAGGCGAAGGCCATATGCCCTTTGGATCCACTTGTATATAATGAACTTGGGGTTGTTGCTTATAACATGAAAGAGTGAGTATCATGTCTTCAATTTGATCCATAATACTGCTATGGGAATTTGCATGAAAACACATGTAAAACTTTTTTTAGGTATAATAAAGCAGTATGGTGGTTTGAAAAGACTTTGGTTCACATACCATCACCATTAAGTGAGATGTGGGAATCAACTGTGGTTAATCTTGCTCACGCTTTAAGAAAATTGAAGTATGTCTACTTTTTTTCCTCCTAAACTCAGATTTAATGGTTTGTGACTGTTTGAACACTGTTCTAATTTTTGTATAACTCTGTATCAGGAGGTACAGTGAAGCAATCACATTATGAAAAGGCCCTTGCACTGTCAACAAGAAGCTTAAGCACATATGCAGGCTTAGCGTACACATATCACCTGCAGGTAACATGGCCTTTTAGATTGTGGCTAGAAATGGCAATGGGTTGATTCAGGTTATGTTCTAAATCTAGTGGGTAAATTTGTTTTTAAATAGAAGAAGTAACTCAAAAGGTAAAGACTCCAAGGGTCATGCAGGTCAAACGGGTTGAAAGTCGTCCGAAAATATCATATTTACCCAACAAAAGTTCATAGTATCCATCATATGTATCCTTACTAAAAGTTAAACTATATCGTCTATCCAAATGACTAATCTAATTGTGGCTGAAACACTTAACTGTGAAGTAAGGAATTACCGACCATTGTTGTTAGGTTCAGGTTTTCACACTCACACAAAGAATCTTCTTGCTAGTAAATAATGAACACGACACACAAGATTTAGAGTGGTTCGGTCAATGTGACCTACGTCCACTTTGCTGCAACTAGGTATATTATTAATCAGGTGCTCAAAGAATTACAAGTACAATGATATCATTATATAGAGACTAATCTAGGGTTAGGAAACTTAATCCCTAAGTTAGGCCCAAGCCCACATAGAACCCATTAGGGCCGGCTGCCACTAACGAGCCTACAACCCAATAATCTCCCACTTGGAGGCTCGAACTATGCTCCACTGTCGACATCATCTTGTACATCTTGTAATCTTCCTTAACACTAGCCTGAAGGCCCGTTGAAGCTCCCATTGAGCTTCAACCCACCAGTCACTATCAGTGACTCATTCTCTGTCTCTGTTGGCTCCCACTGAAACGAACTGCCGGACCCTGAGAAATCCTGAGAACAAACACTCTCCGAATAAAGCAGATAATCCTCTAGAGAGACTTTGACACCTGGAATACTGGTTCTCTTGACCCACCGTCTAGTAGTCCTGGCTGAAGCTTTGACTGACTGACTGCCATTGCTCCCACTGTCACGACTACCCCTGACTGATCTTTCTGAACCTTTCACAGTACATTCAACCTGAATCTGACCTGAAGCTCTGGGTTTATCATCTGCAAAACAAACCTTCTTCTGCCCTGAGATTCTGTGAACCCGACTTTGGTCTTCTTCTGAACTGGGACGGTCACTCCCTCAGACGGTAAACTAACCATGTAAAGCGAACCTCTTTTTCTTCCACGAGCTATGACAAGATTACCTTTAACAACTTTCCACTGCCCTTTCCCGAACTTAACTTCATGTCCTTGTTCATCCAACTGTCGAACTGAAATTAATCTTTTCTTCAAACTTGGAATCACTCTGACATCCTTTAAAGTCCATGAACCGACTGGAGTTTGCAAATTTATGTCACCCATGCCCGTGACCTCAAGAACTTCATCATTCGCCAGTTTTACCTTACCAAAATCATCTTTCTTCAAATTCTGCAATGCTTCACCGCTGTGGGTAGCATGAAATGAAGCACCAGAGTCCATAACCCAGGAATCCACATTGTTCTCCACGCTACAGATCAAAACATCATCATCTGCGTAGTCTCCTACAATGTTAACTTCTTTCTTAGACTTAGACTTTGGGCACTGATTCCTAAAGTGCCCTTCTTCTTTACAATTCCAACAAACCACATCCTTACGAGTCTTAGACTGACTCCTCCTCCTGCCCTGACGACTTCCACGTTCATTGTTTCTTCCCCTGCCCTCTGTACTCAACAAAGAACTTGAAGATTCACCTGAAACTTTACGTCGTGCATCCTCTCCTGTAATAAGATCCCGCATCTTATCAAACGTAAACTTGCTAGTATCAGACGAGTTACTAACTGCAGTTACGGTTCCGGACCAACTCTCAGGTAATGAGGATAATAAAAATAGGGCTTGAACCTCATCATCAAATTTAATGTTCACAGACACTAAACGAGTCAAAAGTGAGTTAAGCTTATTGATGTGATCTGTTACGAGTCACCTTCTTTCATCCTGGTATTCACAAGCTCTCGGATCAGATAAACCTTATTTGCTGCAGAAGGCTTCTCATACATGTTTGATAATGCTGTCATCATACCACTAGCTGTGGTCTCCTTCTGGATGTTATACGCAACATTCTCACACAAAGAGAGCGTTATCACTGCCCTAGCCTTTTATCCATCCTATCCCAATCAGCTTGTTAAGTCTTTTCTGGTTTTATACCTTCAAGCACTATATCTAAATCTTTCTCACAAAGAACTGCTTCAATCTGCATCTTCCACCAACCAAACTTGTTCCCGTCAAACTTCTTAATCGTTATTTTCCCATCTTCTGCCATTATTCCAACCTTCAATTGAAAACACAGAACCAGCAGCAACAGAACACTGAACCAACAGCAACAGAAAGCAAAACAACAGCTATTTCAACTCAAATCAGACCCAATCAGCAACTATTTCAACCCAAATCAGACCAATCAGCAGCTATTTCAACCCCAAATCAGACCCAATAAGCACAGAACAAACAGCAGCAGCTGTTTCGCGGTCGCAGGGGGAATCCCGGTGGTGGTCGGCGCCGGATTTTCGAAATCGGCGGCGGTGGCGGCGGTTTAGGGTTCGCCGGAACCCTAATCGGCGGCGGCGGCGGCGATCGAGTGCTCGGACGGCGTCGCCGGAACCCTAATCGGGGTTAGGCGGCGGCTGGCGGCTGTTGCGGGTCAGGCGGCGGCTGTAGAAGGCAAAGGTATGTCGCCGGAACCCTAATCGGGGTTGGCGACGGCGGCTGGGCGGACTGCGACGGCGGAACGGCGGCGGTACGGCGGCGAGATGCTGAAACCCTAGTTCGGTGGTGGTGTTTGTACTGATCTTGAGCCCAAACTGGCTCTGATACCAGTTGTTAGGTTCAGGTTTTCACACTCACACAAAGAATCTTCTTGCTAGTAAATAATGAACACGACACACAAGATTTAGAGTGGTTCGGTCAATGTGACCTACGTCCACTTTGCTGCAACTAGGTATATTATTAATCAGGTGCTCAAAGAATTACAAGTACAATGATATCATTATATAGAGACTAATCTAGGGTTAGGAAACTTAATCCCTAAGTTAGGCCCAAGCCCACATAGAACCCATTAGGGCCGGCTGCCACTAACGAGCCTACAACCCAATAATTATAACCTTATTCCACTCCCACCTATAAACAAAAGATGCTCAGTCTTTTTTCTTCTTTCCACGATTGATCATCTTAAGCTGCCATTCTGCTGTGAACTTAAAGCCATGTTGATTAAAACAGTTGGTTCACCGATATACTCAAGTGGGGTAACGGGTAGGATGTGATTTAGAACACTTGGTTTTTGGTGGCAGATCAAAACGGGTAGTATGTGATGGAAATCTATGGTTTTGGGTCATGGGTCTTAATTAGTAAGTATGATGGAATTGGTTTATATATTCAAATCAAAATCAAACAAATTGCTTTTAATTTTTTGCATCATATGAATTGAAATCTTGCAAAATTTCCCTCCTTAAATATTGTCTTGTTTGAAGCCAGTGTGCCCCTTAGCTTTTTTCATACCAAAAACTTGTTAAATGAACCATGGTGAGTAATGTGTGTTGACTTAAAAAAATCAACCAGATTACCCTCTTAAGTGAAATTGGCTGGACCTTTCTATAGTGTTAGACAATGTGTAGCAACAACAAGTCGCAAGTGGTGTATTTCTATATTTTCTGATTTTGGTCTTTGCAAAAACGGGAAGATTTGCCATTTGTTTTGAAAATTTAGTTTGCATAGTTTCTTATATCATTATTAAAATGCGATAATGAACTGGATAAATAAGAAACTTAGATAGGATAAGAATAAGGGTTATGGTCACTACCATAAAAGTTATCAGGACTTGTCGAGCAGTGTTTTTCTATATTAACCGTTGGATCTATATAGCACCTTTAAATCTAGTAAGGTCATATATGATATTATTGAGTTTAGTGTGTATATAGTATACTAGTCTAACGTCCTGTGTGTTACATAGATTGAAAAAATTATTATAACAAATATTAATAATTAGAAATTAAGAATAATACTAATAATCTTCTAATGTATAAGAATGACATATAAGGTTGCGAAATTTAAGTGATGCAAAATTTTCATTAAAACAACTTTTTGCTATATGAATGACACGTGATAATAACTTTTGAGAGTGTGTCATGTGACAATGTATAGCTTAAAAGCCAATAAATTGTTAAAACATAAAATTGATAAAATGTTATAACAAACTTAGCTGTAAACGTGAAGAAACATGTTAACTTAAGTTGTATTGTGATTATATATAAAATTAAATTATGAAAAAAATAATCTCTTAAATATTATTTTAAAAAATCAGATTTTGTTAACCATAATTTTGGTTTAAGATCACTATACATATATTACAAAATGGTTTTTTATTTTCTCAAAATAAATTATGAGGAATACAAATAATGGTTTTCATTTTAACATTTATTTGAATTTAAAATATAAATGATATTAATTTGAATTTTAGAAGCTTTTATTTAGGAAAACAAATAAAGAGAAATTTTTGGAGTTTAAAAGAGTGTTTAATATGATGACAAGTGACAATATTTGTTTAAGAATTTAACATGTGTTAAAGGGTGCTTAATATAATAATATGAAGACAAGTGCCAAAACCCTTTTCTTTTATTATATATAGCTTTATTAAACCCTTGTATTATACGGGTTGAATAAATAAAATATAAATATTATAAAAATATATTAATTATAAAACGGTATTTTAAAATAATATACGATTGAAATCTTTCTTATTATAAACAGTATGAAAATTTTGTTTCACAACAAACACTTTCAAAAAGGTTGTTATTCTAAATACTTTCTTATTATAATTCTTAATTTAATAATTTTTTATTTATAAAAATTTTATTTTTAAGACCGCCAATTTTAAAATATTTTGCTTTTTTAAAAAGTTTGATGTTTTAGAAAAGATTCTGATTTTATAAAAAATGTTTATTTAGAAAATAACATTAATAAAAGATCTATTTCTTAATTTATTAAAACTATTTTAATCTAAAAAAATATTAAATAATATTATTAATAATTAATGTGATTATTTAATAGGAGAGATAAACGAGAAAAAAATAATGAGGATTGTGGTGCTGACACGTGTTCCTCATATTTATCTTTTTATCAGAGTAGGAAGATAAAGATAAATATATGATATTTTTGAAGTTTAATTATCATAACATAGTTTTGTAATCATATGCAACAGATAATGTCTTATAATATAAAAATGAACAAGTGTTTGTGGGTCAGCCCGACCAGAGCTGTAATAAAATTTCTAGTTTTGAAAACTGAAATGCAATGAGATGTTAATCTTCATTTTTTGTTTATGGGTTTTTATTTTGTAAACAGGATAATTATACCGATGCAATTACATACTATCATAAGGTAATCTGGTTCAATTTGATTATATTAGGAAACAATCAGATTAGCTTCAGTATTTACATCTGCAAATGCAACCAACTTTTTTTGTATGAGCAGGCATTATGGATTAATCCGGATGATCAGTTCTGCACAGAAATGTTGACATTGGCACTTGTGGATGAAAGTCGTCAAGGTATTAATCTTAAATTGATTTTTTAAATTTGTAATAGAGGAATGTGTATTATTGTAATTTTATTGTTAATTAGGATTATTTTTTTTCTAAAATAGAAAAAAACAAAACTGCTTCTCACAGTTTAAGATTTGTTTCACTGTAGTAAAAGTTATCATGCTGATAAACTTTGTTTAAATCTTGTTTGATGGCTAGCTTCCATTTGATTTCACAGCCCATATTTGTGTTAAAATATTGGTTTTGTATGGATCTTTGTTTTGAACTAGTATCAGAACTCTGTATTGTGGTGGATAAACAATATTGGTTTTGTATGAATCTTTGTTTTGAACTAGTATCAAAACCTCATGTGTGGCGGAGTTGAAAACTGTAAAACAAAAATTAATGTTTATAAGGTTGAGAGCGGTTTCAGTAAAACTGGTTAGGAACCGACCCGAAAGAAACGTTTCAGAATTGGTTCTGAACATTTAGCTTTTGACCGTTATTCAGTGGTTATATAGTCGCTATCTAGTTGTTTTTCACCCTTTTTTTGCAAGGACACAATTCTTTGTTTAGGTTTAAATGAATTTGTTCTACTTGGTAGAATTCAACTTTTAAAATGTTTGAAAAGTGCTTTCATGATAATGATAAAATGTTTAATATTCTTCTCGCTTTACATGCTCGAGCTACACCTTTTTCAGATAAGGGTTGGACATTATTTAAATATCACCAAGTTGCTTAAGATTTTCTAACCTAACTATGAAATTATTTGGAGTTATTATTTCATGAGGTCTTGAGTATTTCACAAATTATAATTTAATGGCTAACAAGTAAGAGACTGTGAAGATAAAATGATATGTTTAAATGAACGAAAAAACTCATGAAAGAAAATTTTAAGAAAAATATAATTGAACTACCACAAGTTTGTTCTTGAGCCGTCTTTTTGAATTTGTGCTTATATGTTACGGGGGATTGAAACTTTAATTGACGATGTTGGAAAACAATGGTTTGCAAATTATCGAAAGTCATTAATCCTTATTTTGATGATGATAAAGTTATTAATCTGTGTTATAAGCATATACCACTCGTTATGATTCAAGTTTATTTAACACAAGGAGGCTGATGAGCTCATCGGGTCTACAAAATTATATTAGTGAATTGATATAAGATAAACACTACATTTTATGAAATATTCAAGTCAATTTGAAAACCAAACATTTATAAAATTAAATTACCAGTAAAATTATGTTCAGACGATTAAAACACATGGTGTGGTTAAAATGAAGATGAGTCCTGTCTAGTTAATTTCTTAACCACCTACAAGTTATAATCTACATGTCTAAAACACATGTTATAAAAGTTAGGAGTCTTGAAGCAAAGATAGCTAAGAACTTTAATCTCTTGCACCAAGTTTCCTAAAGAGACAACCTTTGATTAAGATAAGGGGCTGTTTGTTTTTCTTAAAAGGTCTTCTCAGCCTCTTCTGTCTTCACCAAGAAGAGGACGCGCAGACATTGGGGCTTGCAATGTTGTTTTTTGGAAGACATTTCACTTAAAAATGTCTTCCCGTCCTCTTTTGGAGAAGACCTAAACATAAGTCTTCTAACCTCTTCCAGATTTCTTTCAAACCCACAACCCCACCTTCACTGCTTCGACTTCAACCCAACCTTCACTGCTTCGACTTCGACCTTCGACAGGTTGGACCTTCGCACCTTCGACAGCTTCGCCGACTTCGCCGACTTCGACCAGCTTCGCCTTCGCCGCGCCTTCCACAGCCGCCTTCGACTTCGCCGCCGCCTTCGACTTCGCCGCCTCCTTCTACCTTCGACCAGCTGCGCGACATTCTCTGCCATCCTCTCTCACTTTCTCCACCTCCATCCTCAGGTAATCCATTGATTCGTTGTTGATTTGGTTTTTGTTTGGTGGGTTTTGATTTCACCACGCCATCGACCTTCGACCAGCTGCGATTTGGTTTTGATTTGGTGGGTTTTGCTTGTTAGGGTTTTGATTTGGTTTTGTTAGCTTCCAGATTGTTAGCTTCCAGATTGTTGGTGCGATTGATTTGGTTTTGTTAGCTTCCAGATTGTTGGTTTTGTTAGCTTCCATTGTTTGGTGGTTGATTGATTTGTTTTGATTTGATTGGTGCGATTTGTTTTGATTTGGTTTGTTAGCTTCCAGATTGTTGATGTTGGTTAAATTGTCATCTTTTATTTTTTTGTTGTGAATTGTTTAGTTGATTGGTTTGTTGTTTGTATGAATTGTGGGATTGTTTTGTAATCCATTCTGACGATTTTTTTTTTGTATGAATTGTTTTGTTGATGTTGATGTTGGATTGTATGAGTAATTTGTATATGGTTTGTTGTGTATGAATTGTTTAGTTGATTGGTATATGGATTGTATGATTAGTTTGTATGATTAGTTTGTTTGTATGAGTAATTTGTATATGGTTTGTATGATTAGTTTGTTTGTATGAGTAATTTGTATATGGTTTGTTGTTTGTATGAATTGTTTAGTTGATTGGTATATGGATTGTATGATTAGTTTGTATGATTAGTTTGTATGATTAGTTTGTATGATTAGTTTGTATGATTAGTTTGTATGATTAGTTTGTTTTATTGTTTAATAGAAATGGGGCGAGAAACATCAATGGTCAAACGAGCAAATTCAATGTTTGCTAGAAACTTGCGTTGAAGAAATAAATAAGGTGGGTAGGAAAGGTTTGAGCATGCAAAAAGACTCTTGGATTAGATTAGGAAAAGTTCTTAAAGAAAAGTTTGGCCTTGAATTGAATCAAAACAAAATGAAGAACGCCTATGACAATCTGAAAGCCAAGTACGTCGGATGGTTGTATTTGAAAACAAAACAGGCAATATATATAATCCTCAAACAATAGTTTTTCCCTAACAAACGAGGAGTGGGAAGAATTAAGAAGGTATGTTCACATATAAACATTATGTATATATAAACATATACTTAATAATAAACATATACTTATAATAATATTTTATATTTTGGGTTTAGGGGCATCCGAAGGCTGGATCTTTGAAAACGACTCCATTGCCTTTTCCAGAACTTTGTGCAGAATTATTTGATGGTAATACTGCCACTGGAAATGGCAAGTGGACTTCAACTCAAACAACTTCAGTTGCTGGATCATCTTCTGCTCAACGTGTCAAACCACTTATGATTACAAATACAATTATTCATGACATAGAAGATGATGCTGCGGCTCTTTTGATTTTGAACAACACAATTCCGAGCCTATTCCGGAGGATACCCCGAGCGTACCGAGGATCCGGCCCCCAACCCTATTCCAAACAAAAGGGCCAGAACCTCGAAATCATCTATCACATCTGATGATCTAGCATCTGACATGCAAAAGGCTATTCAGTTTTTGATTAAAGAAAAAGATGGACCAACAGTACTTGACTGTTCTGAGAGGTTAAAATTGGTTTTAGAGCCGATAGATCCTTTATTTTTAGCTGCTTTTCATATCTTTGGAGTGTCGTCATCCATGAGAGAGGCGTGGATGACACTGCCAGAACTTCCAGAAGTATTAAAAGGGTGGATTACAATGACTGCTAAAAGTATGAAACTAATATAATTGTGCACGTGACTTGTTATGTTTGACGGTTGTATTTTGGTTAGTGATGACGTTGTTTATGTTGATGAAGTTGTTATTTTGATGGTGTATTTGGATGGTGTTGACATTTGTTATGTTTTATGGTTAATGTTTATGATGACATTTTTATGGTTATTTTTAATGATTGCCTTCTTTATTATTAACACAGGATCAAATGGATTATAATAAGAAATTACTTCTAGTAATTCTTATGTACTTGTATGTTCGTTTTTTTTGGAGAAGAGGTTTGAAACGAATGCGAGACAATGATTCAGAAATGACGGGGCATAAATACACGTTAGAGTTATTACAAGGAAATCCAAACAATGCATTGAATTGCTACGTATGTCTCGTGAATCCTTTGTCCGACTATGTACACATTTTAGAATAAATTATTCGTTAAAGGATAGTAAACATGTATCGGTTGAGGAGAAGATGGCTATGTTTTTAATGATAGTTGGTCATAATCAACGTTACGTGGTTATAAAGCGTAGATTTCAACACTCAAAGCAAACAATTCATAAATTCTTTTATGAAGTGTTAGATAAAATGATGCTTTTTGCTAAAGATATGATAGTACCAACTTCTTTCAATCCAAATCCATACATTCGGGACATAACAAAAGACTTCGACGAATTTTTAAAGGAGCGGTTGGTGCACTTGATGGTACTTTGATACATGCTGTTGTCCCTGCTAGTAAACAAGATTTATATAGAGGAAGGGGAAAAGGAGAGTGTTATCAAAACGTATTAGCAATTTGTGACTTCAACATGATTTTACATTCATTGTGGCGGGTTGGGAAGGGGTAGCACATGATTCCAGAATATTATCAGAGGCCTTATCAGATACAAATGCTCCATTCCCGTTACCACCATCAGGTATATAAATTGTTTTTAAATATTTCGTGCTTTAAATTCCTAATTATTTATATATCTTTACAGATAAATATTATCTTTGTGATGCCGCTTATGCACACATACGAGGATTTATGGCCCCATATCGTAATGTAAGGTATTGGCTTGGAGATTTTCGTAGAAATCGTGCATTGACGTTAAAGAAAAATTTAACCATGCACATGCAAAACTACGAAACGTTATTGAGCGTTTGTTTGGTGTTTTGAAAGCACGGTTCCCTATATTGAAGAGGATGGCACCATTTCCGTTGGTTACACAAACGAACATTACCGTTGCATGTTTCGCGTTGCATAATTTTATAAGGAAAGAGGGTCTTAGCGATGATTTTTTTACACAATACGATCAACCCGATGTGTCCTTTGAAAATTGTGATATGCACGTTGATGCTGAGGAAAATGATGTTGAAGAACATGGTACCGCATCAGATAGAGAATATATGACTCAATTAAGAGATGAAATTGCTGACCAGTTAATGCAGAATGTCGAATAAACGATTTATAAATGTAATCGTATGATTTTATGAATATTATTGTAGTGTTGTATAACTTTTATTTATATTTTAATGTATTTCTATGACTTTATTTATATATTAATGTATTAGTTGTTTTAAAGTTTAAAAATAAATTTAGTTTAATTACAGAATATTTCAGCATTCTGCAGATGTTAAACAAAACAAACAGTCTTTTTCTTGCAGACTGCAGACATTAGTCCACCTCTTCTGCTGCAGATGTCTGCAGATGTGGTCCGCAGACTGCAGACGTTTTCCTGCAGAAAAAACAAACAGCACCTAAGTCATTCCGCGTCTTCAAGTGGTGTTGATCTCTTTCCGCAAGGTAATTCATCTCTTTTGATTCATTGTTTGAATCTTAACATCGCGTGTTCAACACCTCCAACATCGCGTGTTCAACACCTCCACCACCGCCCGCCGGTGGACCTCCTCCTCCTCCGACAACCGCCTCTTCAACACCTCCACCACCGCCTGTTGCTCCGCCACCACGTCCATATCATCCATCACATCCACATCCATCTCACCACGAGCGATGCTGTTGAAAAGGAGCTGATCGCGGTTTTTGCGGTTTCTTCTGGAAGCTTCTCGAGTTTTCGTTCCAGGCACGTAATAGTAGTTCAAGCCTAGGGTTTGAGGTTTTATGCTGTGATCTGTGGTGATTAGGTTTAGGTTTAGCCAGCTGTTGAGAGTTTGACGTATTGCTTCTGGTTGTAGCGTTATTTTTTCGAACTCTGAACTCCAAATCGTCGCTTGAAGGTGAATTTGTTCTATGTTCTTCAAGTTATTCTCGCTTGTATCGATCCATGATTGCATAATTTAGGGGTTGTGTTTTAGGGGTTATGATTAGGGGTTTTGAGTTTTCAGGTGAGAGCTACATCTGCTCTCTGCTCCCTCTTTTGCTCTTGCTCTCTGTCACCGTCACCCTCACCGGCTCCGGTCACTGGCCACCACCACCACCGGTCACCGGCCACCACCACCACCGGTCACCGGCCAGTACCAGCAACATAATTGAAGAACCCTAAATTGGGTATACATTTGGTGAGATCGTTCCATCTCGGGTTTGCATATCTGCTTTTACTCGTCTTTAATTATATATTTTCATTTAGATTGTTTGGCTGGGTTAGGGGTACCAACATTCTGGTTTTAAATAGGGAGAGGCATCCCCTATTCTTGGGCTATTACTAATTGCGTGTGATTTGATATTTTTATTTCTTGTATTGATTGAGTGTCTCATGTGTATTGTTGACCTCATGTGACGGATTGTTTTTTATTGTGCTTTAATTGTGCCGTACTTCTATTTTTAAGGAGTTGTCCGTGTTTCAAGTTTTCGGTTGTATTAGTGGACTCTGTCTTGTAAAATAGAAAGCAGTAGCCATATGCTGCCCCGAGATCATGTTCGGTGACGAGAGGTGCAACTACAGGAGTAAGAGTTATAGATTACGAGTGGCATCGTGGAATGTAGGAACCCTAACCAGTAAGTTACTAGAGTTAATTGATGTGCTGAAGGAACGTAGGGTCCATATAGCGTGTCTTCAGGAGACTAGATGGCGGGGGTGGGAGAGCAAAAAAGTATAATAGTTATAAACTATGGTATTTAGGATCAGATGGAACAAAAATGGAGTAGGTTTTCTAGTTGCTAAAGAACTTCAAGATAATGTAGTGGAGGTGAGAAGGTACGATGATAGAATTATGCTGTTAAAAATAGTAATAGGGGATGAAGTAGTGGCAGTAGTTAGTGCGTATGCACCACATGTTGGACTAGGGGAAACGGAAAGAAGTAAGTTCTGGGAGAGTTTAGATCATGTTATGGGTTGACATACCTAGCGAAGAAAAAATATGCATAGGAGGAGATTTTAATGGGCATATCGGTAAGGATAATGAATTAATGACCACTTCCAGTTGGTACATTATTATTATCTCTCGCTCTGCTCTCTCTCTGCGCTCTCTCTCACTCTGCTATCTCTCTCGCCCAACGGGTATCTCGCCCAACGGGCGACCACCGCACCGGCGACCGCCCCCACCGGCGACCTTCGCCCACCGGCGGACTACCATCCACGGCGACTACCATCCACCGGCGACCAGGTAAGTTGACCTCCACCAAAGCTCGGTCGTCTTTATCGACCACCACTGGGTAAGTTGCTCGGTAGTAAGTTGGCCTCCACCATCGGCGACCAGGTAAGTTGACCGCCCCCCACCAGCGACCATCGCCCACCGATCTGCTTATCGGCCTCCACAGCCACCATCGCCCACCGCTAGCCACCATCGCCCACGCTAGCCACCACCACCCCACTGCCGAGCAGATTTGAAATTGCTTCCGATCTGCTTATCGATCTGGTCTAGCTTCCGATCTGCTCCCGATCTGCTTTCGATCTAGCTTATCGATCTCGTGTGACTTGTAACCCTAGAAGGTTGTGAGTTACTTGAGTTCTGGAAGGAGAACCCTAACTTGGGAAAACCCCGCTGTGAGGATATTCTTTCTCCCTTATTTCCTTCTGTTTTTGTTCTATAGTCTAATAGGTCTGTTTGACTGGCTTAGGAGTACCAGTATCTGTCTCTTAAATTGGTGTGTTTTCAATCCGTTCGTATATTACATTCTTTTGTTACCTGTGTTCTCTGTTTTCTATATTTCTGTTGTCCTCTGACTATTAGTGGTGCATCATTTGACTGATATTTCTTGTGTGCGTGCATTCACACTCTGGATCAATTTGGGTGCTTCTGTTGATCTATTTCGCTATTACCTGTGTTTGTTCCGTTTAAAGCATTGTTTGGCTTGTGTTTGTGCACCTTCTGTTTTGTTGCCCTGTCTCTAGCAGTTGTTTAAGGTGTTAGTGCGGTAATATAGATATCGGGAGGCATTTGGATGCCTGGAGATCATGTTCGGTGAAGAGAGGTGCTACTAAAGAGAAAAAAAGGGTATAGTTTACGAGTGGTATCGTGGAATGTAGGAACACTAACTAGTAAGCTATTAGAGTTAATAGATGTGCTGAAGAGACGTAGGGTTCAGATAGCATGCCTTCAGGAGACAAGATGGCAGGGTGGGAGAGCAAAAGACTGCAACGGATATAAACTGTGGTACTCAGGGTCAGATGGTACAAAGAATGGAGTAGGTTTTCTAGTGCTAAGGAACTTCAGGATAATGTAGTGGAAGTGAGAAGATACGATGATAGACTGATGATGTTAGAATAGTAATAGGGGACGAGGTAGTGGCAGTAGTTAGTGCGTATGCACCACAGGTTGGATTAGGGGAAACGGAACGAAATAAGTTCTGGGAAACTTTAGATCAGGTTATGAGGGACATACCTAGACAAGAAAAAATATGCATAGGAGGAGATTTTAATAGGCATATCGGTCAGGATAATGATCAATTCACGTCAGTGCATGGAGGGTTTGGGTATGGTCTGAGGAATGACGGCGGGAGGGAGCTCATGACTTTGCTTTGGCGCATGAGCTGGGCATCATAAATTCGTTCTTTAAGAAAAGAGATTCGCATCTAATCACCTTTACCAGCGGCGGAAGACACACTCAGATAGACTATATGCTGATGAGGGGAGAAGATCGTAACTCGTGGAAAGACTGTAAAGCAATCCCAGGAGAGACGGTAGTGACTCAGCATCATATGTTGGTGGCTGATCTACGCGTGAAGAGAGCACTCGTCCAACCAACTAAGAGAATCAGACCTACGATCAGATGGGGCCAGCTCAAAGACGAAAAGATTACCATCTTTAGAGATAAGGTCATACCTATGATCCAAACTGGGCCATAGGAAGACGCAAACAAAATGTGGGAGGATATGGCAACTGCAGTGATGCAAGCAGCTAAAGAAACTCTTGGAATTGCAACAAATAGGACAGTAGGTAATAAGGAAGCCTGGTGGTGGAATGAAACGTATAGGGGAAGATAAGAAATAAACAACAAAGTTTCAGAGACCTTTTACACTGTACTAATGACGAAGAACGAGCGGAGCTAAAAGATAAATACAAGGAGGCTAAGCGAGAGGCGAAAAAGGCCGTGTCAGAGGCAAAGAACACAGCGTACGAGAGGATGTATAAACGACTAGAGACGAAGGAAGGAGAATATGAAATTTTTAAGATTGCCAGGGCAAGAGAAAGTAGAAAACAAGACCTGAGAATGGTCAAGTTTATAAAGGCTGGGGATGGAAAAGTATTGCTGAAGGAGAACGACATCAAAGCGAGATGGAAAACTTACTTCGATAACCTTTTCAACATAAGGAACCCTCACCAACAAACTGCGATTAGTATACCAAATCAGCCACACCAACAAAACAAGTGTTACTGTAGAAGCATCATAGTCGACGAAGTTAAGAGAGCGTTGAAGAAAATGGGAAAGGCTAAGGCGGTGGGGCCAGACAACATACCGATTGAAGTGTGGAAGTGCCTGGGAAACGAGGGTCTGCAATGGCTAACAGACCTATTTAACATCATCTTCAAAACAGGGAGGATGCCACAGCAATAGAGAAGCAGTTTCATAGTCCCCATATATAAGAAAAAAGGAGATGTCCAATGTTGTGCAAATTACAGGGGAATAAAGCTATCGAGTCACACGATGAAACTATGGGAAAGAGTTATTGACACGAGGCTTAGACGAGAAACTCAAATTACGGTGAACCAATTTGGATTTATGCCAGGACGCTCCACAACAGAAGCCATACACGTCATAAGAAGGTTAACAGAGAAATATAGAGAAAAGAAAAGGGACCTTCATATGTTATTCATTGACCTAGAAAAAGCATATGACAGTGTGCCGCGTCAACTCATTTGGGAAAGTTTACGACTCAGAAGGGTACCGGAGAAGTATATCAAAATAATAATGGATATGTACGAAGGGGCAAAAACGTGTGTGCGAGCACCAGTCGGGGACACAGACTTCTTCCCGGTGGAAGTGGGACTACACCAAGGATCGGCATTAAGCCCTTTTCTCTTCACAATAGTACTGGATGAGATGACCAAGTCTATACAAGAGCCTGTCCCGTGGTGCATGCTGTTTGCAGATGATATTGTCCTAATATCAGAATCTAAAACAGTGCTTAACGACAGGCTAGAACAGTGGAGAGCAGCACTAGAGAACAAAGGCTTAACGATAAGTCGCTCTAAAGACGGAATACATGCATTGTAACTTTAGTGGTGAGGCTGAAGAGGACATACACATCAACATCCAGGGTATGACGGTACCACAGACGTCTACGTTCAAATACCTGGGCTCGTACGTACAGGAGGACGGAGAGATACACAGCGATGTATCTCACCGTGTGCAATCAGGATGGTGCAAATGGAGAGCAGCAACAGGGATCCTGTGTGATAAGAGGTGCCCAGCAAAATTAAAGGGAAAACTTTACAGAGTGGCAGTACGTCCAGCAATGTTATACGGAACAGATTGTTGGGCCATAAAGATATCGCACCAGAGACAAATAGAGGTCGCGGAAATACGTATGCTCAGATGGATGTGTGGACACACCAGATTGGATCGAATAAGAAACGACGCGATTCGATGGAGGCTGGAGGTGGCGTGTATCACAGATAAGATAAGAGAGGGAAGATTAAGATGGTTTGGCCACGTAAAGCGAAGGTCGATGGTAGCACCTGTTAGAGCAGTAGAGAACATCAACGTAGAGGGTAGGAGGAATAGAGGACGACCTAGGTTGACTTGGGACGAAATAATTAGGCGAGATATGATACACTTGCACCTCTCTGAGCACATGATTGAGGATAGGAGTGAGTGGAGACGTAGAATTAAAATTAAGGACTTCTAGCGGGACCGGTGGGTAGGAAGGGTAGACGTAGATCTTGAGCAGGAAGGGTAGACGTAGATCTGTTGCGGCCCACCTATCTTCCTTTTTCTGCCCTTATACGTGATTCTATCTGCTTATTTGATGTACACGCTTTCTATGTATTTAAGTGACTTATACTTATACCTGTGTGTTTCTGACTTACTTTATGTTTGCGATTGTGACTGTTATGGTTTTCGTTACCGAGTCGGGGGTCTCTTCGGAAGCAGTCTCTCTATCTCAATAGATAGAGGAAAGACTCGCCGGCACCTACCCCTCCCAGACCCTACTCTTGAGTGGGAATTACAGGGTATGTTATGTTATGTTATGTTTCCAGTTGGTGCAGGCTTCGGGTATGGTCTTAGAAATGACGGCGGTAAGGAGCTTCTTGACTTTGCAGTAGTGCATGACTTAGGCATCATAAATTCATTTTTTAAGAAAAGAGACTCACATATAATCACGTTTAGCAGCGGTGGGAGACACACACAGATAGACTATTTATTGATGAGGGGAGAAGATCATAGCTCGTGGAAGGACTGTAAGACAATCCCGGGAGAGACAGTAGTGACTCAACATCATATGTTGGTGGCGGATATACGTGTGAAGAGACCACTTGTCCAACAAAACAAGAGATTTAGACCTACGATCAGATGGGGTCAGTTCAAAGACGAAAAGATTACCATTTTTAGAGATAAGATCATACCGATGATCCAGACTGGGCCACAGGAAGACGCAAACCAAAAGTGGGAGGCTATGGCAACTAAAGTCATCCAAGCAGCTAAAGAAACTCTTGGAGTTACAACAAGGAGGACAGTCGGCCATAAGGAATCCTCGTGGTGGAACGAAAATGTACAGGAGAAGATAAAAATTAAACAACAAAGTTTTGGAAGCTTATACACTGTAACAATAAGGAAGAACGCGTAGAGCTAAAAGATAAATACAAGGAGGCTAAACGAGAGGCGAAAAAATCGGTGTCAGAGTCAAAGAACACGGCATATGAGAAGATGTATAAACGATTAGAGACGAAAGAAGGAGAGCATGACATGTTTAAGATTGCCAAGGCAAGAGAAAGTAGAAGACAAGACTTGAGAATGGTGAAGTTTATAAAGGCTGCGGATGGAAAGGTTTTGGTAAAGGAAAAAGACATCAATGTGAGATGGAAAACTTACTTCGATAACCTTTTCAACATAAGGAACACTAACCAGCAAACTGAGATAGATAAAACAATCCAAACAACACAACAAAACAAATGTATTGTAGAATCATCACAGTCGACGAAGTGTCGAGAGCTATGAAGAAAATGGGAAGGGCTAAAGCGGTGGGGCCAGACAACATACCGATTGAAGTGTGGAAATGCCTGGGAGATGAGGGTCTCCAATGGCTAACAGATCTATTCAACAATATCTTTAAGATAGGGAAGATGCCAGACCAGTGGAGAACTAGTGTCATAGTCCCCATATATAAGAAAAAAGGAGATATCCAAGGTTGCGAAAACTACAGGGGAATAAAGCTATTGAGTCACACAATGAAATTATAGGAAAGAGTTATGACACGAGAATTAGACGGGAAACTCAGATAGCGATAAACCAATTTGGATTTATGCCAGGACGCTCTACAACAGAAGCCATACACGTAATAAGGAGGATAATTAAGAAATATAGAGAAAAGAAAGGGGACCTCTATATGGTATCATCGACCTAGAAAAGGCCTATGATAGTGTTTCGCGTCAACTCATTTGGGAAAGTCTATGACTTAGAAGGGTATCAGAAAGGTATATCAAAATAATCAAGGATATGTATGACGGGGCAAAAATGTGTGTGCGAACACCAGTCGGAGACTCAGACTCCTTCCCGTGGAAGTGGGACTCCACCAAGGAACGGCACTGAGCCTATTTATCTTCACAGTAGTGTTGGATGAGATGACCAAGTCTATACAACAACCATTTCCGTGGTGCATGCTCTTTGCGGATGATATTGTCTTAATATCAGAATCTAAAATGGTGCTTAATGACAGGCTAGAAAAGTGGAGAGCAGCGTTAGAGCGTAGAGGCTTAAGGATAAGTCGCTCAAAGAAGGAATACATGCATTGTAATTTTAGTGGTGAGGCCGAAGAGGACACCCAAATCAGTATCCAGGGTATGGCGGTCCCACGAACGTCTAGGTTCAAATACCTGGGCTCGTACCTACAGGAGGACGGAGAGATACACAACGATGTAGCTCACCGTGTTCAAGCAGGATGGTGCAAGTGGAGAGCAGAATCAAGGATTCTATGTGATAAGAGGTTTCCAGCAAAACTAAAGGGAAAACTATACAAAGTGGCAGTACGCCAGCTATGTTATACGGAACAGACTGCTGGGGCATAAAGAAATCGCACGAGAAGCAAATAAATGAGAATGCTGAGGTGGATGTGTGGACACACAAGACTGGATCGGATAATGTTGGATCATGATGAGGCTGGTGCAACCAAAATCACTTATAGTCATTTTTTTGGTGCTACATTGAAGGGCTTCGAAGCCAAGCAAGAGATCTTCGAAAGTCTGAAAGAGCTTCCGAAGACAAAGTCTGATGAAAGAGCTGAAGACAAAGTCTGAGCTTCCGAAGAAAAAGTCTGATGAAAGAGCTGAAGACAAAGTCTGCTTCCGAAGACAAAGAAGACTCCAAGCCTCGGAAGAAGCAGTCTTCCGAAGTATAAGTGGCTTCGGAAGAAGTTATTCTTCCGAAGTACTTTATCCTTCGGAAGACATTGCTATGTCCAGCAGATAAAAGTATGGTCCCTGACAGTCCGCTGCAGACCTCTGATACAGCATGGCATCTTCCTAAAGATCCATGTTGTTGACCATACTTTATTCTACTGTTCACCTTTTTATGATAGTACATGTTACCAACTTTAGTTGGTGACAAAAGGTAAGTCAGGGACATGTCCTGACTACCAACTCTCAGGCAAAATGTCTGAAAGACCTCACCTAGAGTCTTGTAGTATAGATGTAAGGTTAGAGGTGTCCAGCTGGTATCAAAGTATATCCGGCTGTAGGTAGTATTATATATATCTTCTCCCTGTAACTCTTTAGATAAGCGATTTGAGTTGAAGTGTCTTGTAATCCTTTGAGTTGAGAAGCAATATATAAAAGTACCTTGAAAATTTACTTGCTGTGTTAAATTTCCTACTGTTTGTTACTTGTTATATTGTGATCAACTCTTCGTAAGACTGCTTGCTGAGTGTTGATTCACAGTGAGTTGAGAGAAAAACCACCCGTAATCAATCCTGCAATTGGTATCAGAGCTTCAGGCTCTTGATTGTGAGATCTTACCATCCTAATCAATCTGTTTTTCACTCCTCACCACAATCCACTCACTCAAATGACTGCTCTCTCCAAGGCTGATATGGAAACTGGTACCTTGACCAAGTCCCCTATGATCACCCTGAAGACTTTGACACATGGTGTATCAGGATGGAAGGCTTTATCAAGTGTCAAGATTCAAGGATGTGGGACTCCATTGTCAATGGTCCTTTCATACCAAGCACTACATCTGCCACTGGTAATCGCATCATTCCAAAAGATGTTGATGATTACTCAGAGGAAGACAGGAAGAGAATAGAGCTAGATCAAAGGGCTATGACTTGTCTCCAAACTGCTCTCCCCAACTCCGTCTACAGACGCTTCAAGAAGTGCAAGACTGCTAAAGATTTATGGGAAGCATTGAAGCTGATGTATGAGGGATCCAAGGAAACCAAGAGAACAAGAAAGATCTCTTGAAGCAACAGTTTAAGAACTTTACTTTCAAGGCTGGTGAGACCTTGACTCAACAATACTTCAGGTATGTTAAGCTAGTAGATACTCTAGCGAATATTGGAGTAGCTCTTGAGAACAGAGACATAGTTAGGAAGTTTATGTCTTCTCTTCCTAAACTATGGACTCACTACTGTGTTGTCATCAAGAGAACTTCGGACCTTAAGACTCTTTCTCTCACAGAGTTGTATGGTATCCTAAGTGCATTTCAGATGGAGATGAACATGCAGAACTCCTCTGACCACTCCAATAACCAACTGAGTTCAGCCCTTCATGTGGTTGAAAGGGAAAGCATGGAACCACAACATCAGTTGCTATGCTACCCTGACAACTCACATACTGGACCTTCATTACTCTACCTGAGACTCCAAAGTCTCAAAAGGTTCAACACAACTCCTTTCAGGATAGTTGTGCCTTTGTCTCTGGAAGTGGACACTCTGGTGATTTTCAATACTGCTTTGATGATCTTGAGTGCTTCAGTCCAGATGATGTGGAGTATATGAACATTGTCCAGCAGATGGCTCTTTTAACTTACAGAGCGAAAAAGTTCTTTAAGAGAACTGGAAGGCAATTCCCTCAAAACCCAGTCAACAGTAAGTTTGGGTTTGATAAGAGCAAAGCAAGGTGCTACAACTGCAACCAACTTGGTCACTTTGCTAGGGAATGCAAGGCTCCCAAGAACAACCCGGGAACCCCACAGGCCTCCACACATCCCACTGCTTCGAAGCATGAAGAAAAGTCAACTGAAACAGCTGCTGTTGCTCAGGAAGTTGACTGGAGCTTCATGGTACAGGATGTGACTCCCGCTCAAGCACTCGTGGCCGGAACAGATGATGATCAGGTATATGAACATCTTTGTACTGCTGCCTGCATTGCTAAAGTTAAATGTATAAGGATTACATTTCGGAAATCAGATCTGAGGTTGAGTCTTTAAATGTGCTAAAATCTGACTTTAAGAGAGCTGAATCTGACTATCAAAGGAAAATTGATGAGTTAGAGAAAACTATGTCTCTTTGAAACATGAAAAGACTAACTATAAGACTCAAATCAAAGATCTGATCTCCAAACTTTCTGAAGTTCAAGCCCAGTTAGTCACAGCTGAGGCTCAGGCCAGGAAGCAAGCTATTGCTGAGCAAAGCTTACAAACTATTCTTGCATCAACCTCTCATTTCAAAATGTTTTATCAAAACAAAGAAGGGCTGGGAACCAGTGAAATAGCTCCACCACACTCTTATGAGTCTATTAGACTACCTAGATGTGGTACTGAAAAGCAAGAGGTTCCAACTGCTGACCCTTCACCATTGGAACTAGAGGATGAAGCAAAAATAGTGGCCTCCACAGGGGAGAAACAGGAGGATACACCCATCTTCACCTGTGATGATCAAATCCTGACCACCAAGGCAAGAAGAAGCAGAGCTAAAGCTGCTAGAAGGACTGCCAAGAAGGTTGCAGAGTCCAAGCTTAAGTTTGACCCTAAGCAAAAGGGTGTCTTCATTTCTGCCGGATTTCAAGTGGTAGGTACTCCTGATTCAGGAAAGGAGTGTAGTACCAGCACTCCTGTCCTACTGAAGGATCAGAAGTTAAAAGGAAAAGTTGCTGATGAAGAGAAGAAACCCAAGAAACAGCAACCTGCAAGTTCCCAGAAGACTAACATTGCATGCATAATGTGTGGTCTGCACAACCACATGGCTAAAGATTGTTACTACAATCCAGCAAGCACACATTATGCAAATAATGTTAGACAAGGAGTCAGAGAAGGTTTCTCAGTTGGACCACTTCAAAAGGTCCAAATGATGAAAAATGGAAAGTTGGTCTCGGAAGCCAAGTTGCTTTCGGAAGAAACTGCTTCTTCCGAAGGGAAAATGGCTTCGGAAGCCAAACCTTCTAAGGTTCGGAAGAACAAGAAGGCTCCCTTGAAACCATCTCAGAAGAAGACTACTTCGGAAGAAAAGGTGGTGAAGGCTTCTTCCGAAAAGAGAGAAGCTTCGAAGAAGACCATGCTGCAAAAGCTTCAACAAGCTCATCCTCAAAGATCAACCAAAGGATGGATTGGAAGATCAAGGAAGATGCTACAGCCCAAACCTCTTCTTCAACAATGACCTCTATTGAACCCCATTGCATATCTTTTGGTTCAATTATGTCACTATCTTTGGAAGAGCCCAAGACCTGCAAGGCTTGGGCTTCCAAACAAAACTAACCATCTCATCTTATGTGCAGGGACATCCATTTGACAAGAACAACAATATCTGGATTGTAGATAGTGGATGCTCCAGGCACATGACAGGGAACAAATCTCTCCTTCAACAATTCCAGAACTTTGATGGAGGGCCTGTCAATTTGGAGGTGAGGCCGGAGGATATATTTCTGGCAGAGGAAGTATATCCAATGGCAGAATAAACATCAGCTTGAACACAATCTGTTAAGTGTTTCTCAATTCTGTGACCAAAAGCATCAGATGCTTTTCACAGAACATGAATGCATTATCCTCAGACCAGGGATGACAATTCCTCCGGAATTGGTGCTTCTCAGATCTCCCAGGAAAGGGGATATGTACAAGCTAGATATGAACAATGCTTCTCCTATGGGTGAAGTATCATGCTTTCTTTCCAAAGCTGATAGTGATGAGTCAACACTATGGCATAAACGCATGTGTCATGTGAATTTTAAAACAATGAATAAATTGGCTAAAATAACTTGGTACATGGTTTGCCTAAAAAGGAATTTTTCTGCAAAGATAACTGTGTTGCATGCCTGAAAGGGAAACAACAGATCATCTCATAAATCCAAATGTGTTAACTCTATCACTACTCCATTACACTTATTGCACATGGATCTCTTTGGACCCACAAGTATAATGAGCATTGGAAGGAAATCATACTGTCTTGTGATAGTTGATGATTTTACAAGATTTACATGGGTATTCTTTTTAAGAAGTAAAGATGAAACTGCTGAAACTTTAAAATCTTTTATTCTTAAAATAGAAAATCAAATTGATCACAAGGTTAAGATTATTAGAAGTGATCAAGGGACTGAGTTTAAGAACTTCGTTCTTGACTCATTCTGTGACTCAAAAGGGATTGCCGACAATATAGTGCTCCCAGAACTCCTCAACAAAACGGTGTTGCTGAGAGGAGGAATAGGACACTTATTGAGCTGCTCGGACCATGTTAGCTGATTCAAAGCTGCCTCTAACATTCTGGGCAGAGGCAGTCTGCATGCTATGTGCAGAACAGGGTTCTTGTAGTGAAGCCCCATGGAAAAACCCCTTATGAGTTATGGAACAAGAGGCCACCGTTCATTGGCTTTCTAAGGTCCTTTGGCTGCATGTGTACCATACTTAACACAAAGGACAACTTGGCAAAGTTTGCTGAGAAGTCGGATGATGCTATCTTTATTGGATACTCTTCTAGCTCCAAAGCTTATAGAGTATACAATATCAAGAATCAACAATTTGAGGAGTCATCCAACATAGTTGTTAATGAGCACACTCCTTGTGTTAGGGGAATGGACCTGAGTATATCTTGATTTAGAATTGTTTCCAAACTATTCTAAACCATCTTGTGAGAATGTTTCAGCTGGAACAGGTGCTCAAAGTGATGCTGATGCTGATGCAGGTCAACTATATGAGCTTCCCAGACCTATTCCAAATCTCCAAGAGCTGAAAGGCAACAAGCTTCAACTATTCACAGATCTGACAGTGTAACTATCTCCAGAAATAGTGAAGCTTCAACAAGTGAATCACTTGATCAACCTCAAAGTTCCTCAGGTGATCCACTACAACACCAGGTTGAGGGAAGTGGTATTCTGAAGGAACAGGCAACTGTTAATACTACTTCACAACCAACCATTGATGATGTTCTCAATCATTCAATCAGTCCTCATTGAATGACTCTGAAACAGCAGTTGGACAGAGTGATCCAGTTCCTGATCAGAATATGTCTAACCTAGACTTATCTCTGCAACTGGAAGTGATTCCTCGTCTTAGGATTCACAACACTCATCCAACTGAGAACATCATAGGGAATGTCTCTGAGGGTGTGAGAACAAGAGGACAAACTCATCATGGGAATGTCTGCTTGTACTCATGCTTCCTGTCTCAGATGGAACCAAAGAAGGTAGAAGATGCCTTAAAGGATAGTAGTTGGGTTGAATCGATGCAGGAGGAGCTGCTTCAATTCAGAAGACAAAAGGTCTGGAATCTATGCCCACTACCATCTGGTCAAGTACCCATAGGCACAAAATGGGTATTCAGGAACAAGAAAGATGATAGAGGCTTGATTATCAAGAACAAGGCAAGACTAGTAGTTCAAGGGTACACCCAGGAGGAAGGAATTGATTATACTGATGTCTTTGCACCTGTTGCAAGACTTGAGGCAGTTAGAATCTTCCTTGCTTATGCTGCATCCAATAACTTCACAGTCTACCAACTTGATGTCAAGTGTGCTTTTCTATATGGGGATATAGATAGGGAAATCTATGTGTGTCAACCTCCAGGATTTGAAGACCCACACACCCTAACTATGTGTGCAAGCTGGATAAAGCTCTATATGGGCTGCACCAAGCACCTAGGCTGTGGTATGAGACCTTGTCTCAGTTTCTCCTGAAGAATGGATACACTAGAGGTACCATTGACAAGACTCTTTCATCAGAAAGAGTGGAGAAGACATTTGCTAGTACAAGTCTATGTTGATGACATCATATTTGGTTCTTCAAACGACCAAATGTGCAAGGACTTTGAAAGCATATGAAGCAGAAGTTTGAGATGAGTTCCATGGGAAAAATGGACTTTTTCCTTGGAATCCAGGTGAAACAGATGAAGGAAGGGTTCTTATAAGTCAATCTAAATATGTCTCAGATCTTAGAAAGATTTGAAATGAAGGACTGTAAACCAGCCAAGACACCCATACCCAGAAACCATAATCTTTGCCCTGACCTTGAGGGGGAGGATACTGATCAACATCAGTATAGAGCAATTATTGGTTCTCTGATGTATCTCACTGCAAGTAGACCAGATATCATGTTTGCTACATGATTTGTGCAAGATATCAGGCTGCTCCAAAGGTGTCTCACCTAGCTGTTGCAAAGAGAATCCTCAGATACCTTAAAGGAGCACCTAAACTAGGTCTCTGGTATCCAAGAAATAGTGATTTCAATCTCTATGGATACTCTGACAGTGACTATGGTGGCTGCAACATTGACAAGAAATCACATCAGGAGGATGTCAATTTCTTGGTGGAAGGATTATCTCATGGCAATGCAAGAAACAATCATGTGTCTCTACATCAACTGCTGAAGCTGAATACATTGCTGCTGCTAGCTGCTGTGCTCAACTGCTATGGATTCAAAATCAGATGTTAGACTATGGATTCAACTTCATGACTACTCCCATCCATATTGACAACAACAGTGCTATCTCCATTACTGAGAATCCGGTGAAGCACTCCAAGACAAAACATATTGATATCAGGTATCATTTCATTAGAGACATTCATGAGAAACAGCTGATAAAGTTAATCAAAGTTGACTCAAATGAACAATATGCTGATTTGTTCACAAAGGCATTTGATGAACAAAGATTTAAGTATCTCATATCAGCAATTGGGATGATAAACATTGAATAACTACCTCTTTTGAAAACCTTTTTAATATGTAAAGTCTTGTGTCAATACAATTTAAGCCCAGTTACAAAAGATCTTTAATTTATTCCAAGTGTAAATTCCTTCCGAAGAGGAATTAACTCTCGGAAGATATCTTGAATATCTTCCGAAGTCAAATTCCTCAATGGAAATTTTCTTCTCGGAAGAGTTTTTGGTCTCGGAAGAAGCGATTGATTTTACATCAGATCTACTTCCGAAACTTATACAACTCTCCATTCGGAAAGACAACTTTATCTTCGGAAGCAATGCCTTGCTTCAGAAAATAAAGTGCCTTCAAAGGACAATTTTACCTTCGGAAGCAATATCATGCTTCGGAAGAGAAATTGCCTTCGGAAGAAAATTACCTTCGGAAATGTTTTACCCTCGGAAGTAAAGTTTTTATATGTAAAGGATATATTTTGGGCCCCACTCTGTAAAAAGTAAAGATTTTGTTGATGATGGTCAGATTATTTAAAATTATCCTTGCCGCCACTATCATTTCTCCGCCGTAAACCACCATACCACCCACAGTAACCCCAAAACAGTTACCCTATTACCACCACTACCACTATTCACCCCTTTTTAAATAATCTTGACTGATCAATTTCATCTTCTTTTACCACTTTACAGCCCTAACTATTCCCTTCACTGTCAAACCTTAATTTCACCCAAATTTCAAGCTTAACTTTTCTTCAATGGCGCTAAACCCTCAGCACAACCAAGTCGCATTACTTGATTCGTTAAGGGATGCCGACTTCACCTAAATCATCACCTTTCTTACCGAATCCACTACCTCACTGCACTCATAGTTAACCCAACCGTATACTCCAACCATATGTCAGAATTTTGGAGCAACGGTGAAACTGCAGTACTGAATGGGGTTCGAGTCCTGAGAACTCGAGTTTGTGGCCAAGAGTTGGTCATCAATGAACAGCTCATCAGGGAGCATCTCGAGCTTCACGATGATGGGGCTCCTACTGAGTTCCCAAGGAAGACTTGGAAGGCACCTATATCCTCATGGGATATGGAGACGATGTCAGCAGGTCTACAGTATACAAGTTCAACTTCTCTTACCATTGGAAGTTCCTGCTGCACATTGTCCTACATTGCCTCTCCAACAAATCAAGGGGTTGGGATCAAATCCCATATGAACTAGGATGCCTAGTTCATGGGTTGGTGAGAGGCCTCAGATTCAACTACTCACGATTTGTGTTGAACAACCTAATCGCTAATCTGAGCAGGGATACATTCTTCATGTATCCCCGATTTCTTCAACACATAATCAACTGTGAGATGGAACCAAGCAAGCTTGTCTGCGCAGCTGCTCTTCCTGTTCCACACATGAGGCCTACCATCTTCAAGATACTGAAGAAGATGTCCACCAACTTCACTGGACGGTACACCCCATTACCTCCAGAGATGACTGAGCGCATAGCTCCTGGTGACATCCCTGTTATCCCCACAGGTGATGAACCCACACCAGCAACATCCACCACAATACCAAAACCTTCTTTACCCATCAAAGCTACATATCAGAGACGCCCCAAACGAACCCTTGTTCAATCTACTCTGATTGAACAAGCTCCTTCTGTTCACACCCAAAGGACTAGAGTGGAATCATGGGCTCCCACTCAGCCCGAGGTCACACCATCCTTCATATTTGACCTCAATGTGGGTTTTGAGCCTCCTCAGTCTCAAACCCCTGAGCACGAACCCCAAGTCTTAAGCCCACAGGGTGAGTCTCTACACTCCCCTATGCAGCCTTCTAGGGACAGCCCCACCATAGGCTCAATGCCTGTAGACATTGATCAAGGTCCCGGGTCAGTAGGACTAACCACCCTCTCTTTCACTGACCTTTTACTCCGAACTGATGAAGAGATTACATCTCTCCATGGTATGAAGTTGATCTACAACACCCACTAAAAGATCAACAGAGCCAAGAGGGATCCCTTGTCTCTAGCCCCCATCAGAAGCCAGCTACTGAGGTGAGTCCCACTGATGTGGAGGGGACTCATGTAGACTCAGCTGCCACTACTCAGAGTCTCTCATTGAGCTCTCAGGACAGTGGTAACATAATTAGGACTGAGTCTACGGCAACTTTGCCTATTGACATCTCTGAAAGAGATGACTCTGAGCAAAGGAAACCAGGGTGCCAAGAAGCCACATCTGGTGGTGAGAGTGAGCATACTAGGTATGTTATCTCATCTCCCCGAGATTCTTCTCATGAAGATGAGGGAAGTATGCAACTGACACTTCAGTACTTGCTTTCTAAGGTCTCCAACCTGGAATCACAGGTGAGGATCTTAGAATCAAGGACTGCCACTCAGCAACTTGAGATTAACTCTCTCAAGGCTAAACTAGCTGAGAAACAGACGGAGAGGTCTGTTAGGCATGTACCAATCCAGGTCTCAATGACTTCTTCCTCTAGCTCATCTAGCTCTCAAGATGATGCTACCAAAAAGGGGGAGAAAGTTCAGAGACAAACATCACAGGAACCACAGACCCAACTCCTTTCTTCCCAAATCATTACACTACCTGAGTCATCTCAATCCTTTCTGGAGATTGACTCAAGGATGCTTCAAGATCTCTACAGACTTTTCACAAAGTTTGTATTGAGATCATCCCTAGAACAGCCCAGCCCCGACACCACACTTGCATACTTTGGGGCTGAGGAGCTTCAAAGACTGACTGCACCTTCTACCACTGTGGAGGAAGTTGGTCAACCTAAGGTCTTCATGGAACCTGAGATTAGCTTCGAAGGGGAAATGGGGACTGATGGCCCAGCAACTGAAACAGTTGGGACAGAATCTGCAGCAGTCTCATCTTCCGAAGCTCTAGCTGAAGCTTCCGAAGCTTACATGGAAGCCTCGGAAGAACAAGACAAGTCTTCCGAGGCCGAAATAGAAGCTGCGGAAGGCTTATTTCAAATGTCCGAGGAACTGACCATCACAGATGTCATTGCTGAAATTGCATCTGAGGTGAGCAGGGAGGACATTTCTGACATTCCTCCAACCCAAGCACCAGCTGAACTTCTCTCTCAATCACAACCCTCCATCCAAGAACCACCACAGTCAAGCATAATCAAAGACAAAGGCAAAAGAAAATTGACTGCGGAAGAGCTTCAGGAAGAGGAGAAGATTGAGAAGGCCAAAAAGAAAGGTAGTTTCCTACTGAGAAGCTGCTAGCTGCTAGTTCTAAGGCAGCTATAGCCAATCAGGAAGAAATCAACCAGAAGAGAAGAACAGCACTCATTGACCAGCTCATCAATCTAGGAGCTGCCAATGAGGAGATACTCCTGTTACCATTAGAGGAGTTGGTGACTTTAGAGAGGTCAACCAGGCTACAACAAGAAAGGGAAGCCAGGTTGGCCTTGAAGAATGAAGAACAAGAGCAAAGGGAGGCAGCCCTGAAGCAGAGAGAGGCTAGGATCAAGTTCCTACTCTCAAGAGGCTTCAGTCTTCCTGAACTGTCTCCACATGACGATGACATGATCCTGCTGCTCCACAACAAAGAGCAGGATCAAATGGAGAAGGAAAGGAAGAAGGCTGCTAGGGAGAAGTTGAAGGTGAAAGGAAGAGGGAGGAAGAGAAGGAGGTCACTGCTGCCAAGAAGTCAACTGACAAAGCCTGGATGAAGGACTACCTTCGGGCTCATGGCTTCTCTGGAAGGCAGGTGGGACCTATGTCCGAAAGGACACTCCAACGGATAGTCAGTGAAATTAAAGCTGACATCCGTTTGGGGAAAAGGAAGGAAATGTATAGGAGGATGAAAGGAATGGTCTTCACCCCAACCACTCAACCAGAACCAACCCCTTTTCCCATCAAAACCGAACCCACTGATGAAACCTTCACCCCTCAACCCACAACTCTACCCAAACCTACCACATCACCTCAACCACCCAAACTACCCATCCTAAAACCCAAAACACAACCCAAAACCACTAAACCTAAGCCTACCCAACAACAACCAAGACCATCCCTCAGCCTCCTCAACATCTCTCCTTTGAGGAAATAAAGGAGTTCAAGACGAGGCTCATCAACTGCACTACTTTGAGCAGCATCTCCTGTGAGGGAGAGCTTATCAACATCGCCTATGTTGATAACTCTTCAAGCTCTCTCACCCTAAGACAATTTCTTGAGTTGCCTAGAGACACCTTGGGCCAGGCTGCAAGACTTCTTGGTCTCAACTCCGATATCCTAATGCTGAGGAGAAGAGACTAAGAAGGAGACTGGTGACTCTACCGGATACCAGGAAAGAGGACAGGATTTCTGGTCAATCTCTTGGACCTAGAAATGCTATAATCCAGTGGAGGTTCGATGAACTTTCTCACAACTTTGTTGTGGAAAGGGAGAATGGTGAAACCAACAGGCTCAATGCCACTTCTCTACTGCATCTCAGCAGATTTGATCTTGCTGAGCTTGCAGAGAGGCCATTCTCCAATCCCTCAAACTCTGAGACTGCTGCACACATCAGAAACCATATCAGCGGTCTCCACTTGGCTGAACGAAGTAGAAGAGCCAAGATTGAAGAAGAGTTGAAGTTGAAAGGAGTGGAAGACAAGGAAAGACCAACCACCAAAGGCACAGCCTTTCTACAGATGGTGGAAGGTCCTGAATTGGAACCAATAGTTCGATGGGAATATGACTATACTTCCCATCAACTAACTCTTTTCATAGGGCCACAACAGAGGGTACACATAATCCAAGGTGACAGAGTAGAGGTTCTGTCCACCAAGGATCTGTACAAGATTCTCAGCACCACAGCAGGAAAGAATGAAGACACTGATAAACACTTACTTTCCTTGGTGCTGAGAGCTTTGAGAAGAAGAGAGAAGTGAAGTTTTGGTAGCATCAGCCTAGGGGGAGTTTGTTGGATCATGATGAGGCTGGTGCAACCAAAATCACTTCATAGTCATTTTTTTGGTGCTACATTGAAGGGCTTCCGAAGCCAAGCAAGAGATCTTCCGAAAGTCTGAAAGAGCTTCCGAAGACAAAGTCTGATGAAAGAGCTGAAGACAAAGTCTGAGCTTCCGAAGACAAAGTCTGATGAAAGAGCTGAAGACAAAGTCTGCTTCCGAAGACAAAGAAGACTCCAAGCTTCGGAAGAAGCAGTCTCCGAAGTATAAGTGGCTTCGGAAGAAGTTATTCTTCCGAAGTACTTTATCCTTCGGAAGACATTGCTATGTCCAGCAGATAAAAGTATGGTTCCTGACAGTCCGCTGCAGACCTCTGATACAGCATGGCATCTTCCTAAAGAACCATGTTGTTGACCATACTTTATTCTACTGTTCACCTTTTTATGATAGTACATGTTACCACTTTAGTTGGTGACAAAAGGTAAGTCAGGGACATGTCCTGACTACCAACTCTCAGGCAAAATGTCTAAAAGACCTCACCTAGAGTCTTGTAGTATAGATGTAAGGTTAGAGGTGTCCAGCTGGTATCAAAGTATATCTGGCTGTAGGTAGTATTATATATATCTTCTCCCTGTAACTCTTTAGATAAGCGATTTGAGTCCAAGTGTCTTGTAATCCTTTGAGTTGAGAAGCAATATATAAAAGTACCTTGAAAATTACTTGCTGTGTTAAATTTTCCTACTGTTTGTTACTTGTTATATTGTGATCAACTCTTCGTAAGACTGCTTGCTGAGTGTTGATTCACAGTGAGTTGAGAGAAAAACCACCCGTAATCGATCCTGCAGATAAGAAACGAAGTGTTTCGACAGAAGCTAGAGGTGGCTTGTATCGCAGATAAAATTCGAGAGGGAAGATAAGATGGTGTAGGCATGTGAAGAGGAGACCAATGGCTGCACCCGTTAGAGTAGTAGAGAACATCAACCTAGAGGGTAAGAGGAGCAGAGAAAGACCTAGGTTGACTTGGGACGAGATAATTAGGCGAGATATGGTACACTTGCACCTCTCTGAGCACATGATCGAGGATATGAGTGAGTGGAGGCGTAGAATAAAAATTAAGGATTTTTAGCGGGATCTGTAGGTAGGAAGGGTAAATGATAACATGTAGCGGGGACTAATGTGTACGTAGCCCACATCCGCCCTATATAGATGAAACTTGGCGCTTCTCGATGTTTGCTTTATCATTCTCTAGACCTTTTGGTGATATAACTGTATGATGTGTGCTGTGTGCTGTATGGTTTATAATATGCTGCTTTGCTACCGTTATTGCTTTTGTTATCGAGTCGGGGGCTCTTTGGAAGCGGTCTCTCTACCTACCAATATAGAGGAAAGACCCGCCACCACCTACCCCCAGACCCTGCTCTTGAGTGGGATATACTGGGTTTGTTTGTTTGTTGTTTGTTTCATTCCACGTCTTCCATAAGCATTAGCATGTCGTGAGAACAATGAAATGGAATGCTTTCTTCCTTTGGGGTGACCATGAACGTACTCGTAAACATTCAGCACGTCCCGAAGATTAAAGGCAAACAAATGGGGGTTATTACACCAACATGATAATGACATTATTATTAATAGATAAATATTGTGATTTATATTTTCCTAAATTATGTTAGTCATTATCGTTTCCTATTTTGATGTAATCATTCTCCCTATTTAAAGGGTTACAATTATCAATGAAGGTATCCAAAATATTCAAACCATAAACTCTTTCATGGTACCAGAGCAAAAGATCCTCAAACCCTAGCAACCCAAAAATCGGCCGCCACCATGGTGGAAACGCCGGAATCATCCTCCAGATCCGATAACCACAAACCCACCCTCCACCCTGCCCTTGCCATAAACAACATTAACACCAAAATTAGAACCCTAGATGGCGTGAAGGTTGGTTACGCTGCATGGGTCTATCTTTTTAAACTAAATGCCAATGCATACAATGTTATTAACCATATTGATGGCACTGAAGCTCCTGATGCAAACGATCCCAACTATGCCGAATGGTTCCAACTTGACTCGCTGGTGTTGCAATGGATTTACAGCACCATCTCTGATGAACTTTTGGGCCGAGTGATGGAAAAGAAGACAACTACGGCTCTTGGTGCTTGGAAGAAACTTGAAACCATATTTCTAAACAACAAGAATGCTAGGGCAGCGGCTCTCCAATATGCCTTTACAAACCTACGTTTGACTTCTTGTGCATCTTTAGAAGAATATTGTCAGAAACTACAAGATTTGGCCAACCAACTTGGCGACGTGGACCATCCAGTCACCACATCCGGACTCGTACTACAGCTTGTCAGAGGTCTCCCAAAGAATATGAAGTTGTAGGCGCCTTGATCAACCAACAAAACCCCTCGTGGGATGAGGCTCGAAGTATGCTGGATCTTGAATTCCAGAGACAAAGTCATCAAAATTCCAATTCCACAGTGTTACTTGCACCCGACAACCGCCAGAATCCGAACTCTTCCAACAACAACAACAACACGTCTCCTGCAAATCGTAACCCGAATTACCTTGGAAAGAATTATGACCCGAATTATGCTGCAAATCGTGGACGAGGAGTTAACCGTGGCCGCGGTGGCCGGAACCAGAGGGGACGGGGACGTGGCTCGTATCAAGGGTCTTGGAATGGACCATCTTGGCAACATAATAATAATAATGGTAGTTCATTATGGCAACAAACTCCCTGGATGCCACCGCCTTCGCCGTATCCTACAATTAACACCAACATGGGCGTCCTTGGGCCAATAATTTCCAGCAGCAAGCCCACTATGCTGGCCCAGGTTTCTCTAACAATTCTGTTCATGCAGGCCCACCTGGATTCGGCCCACCAGGCTGCACATCTTCTGGCCCAAACAGCAGCTATCCAGACAGTGGCCCAACAGCAGGTTTGGTTACAGTGGCCCAACAGCAGGTTTTGGTTATGGTAATTTTGGCCCAAACGAATTAGCTCAAGCCATGCAACAAGCAAACCTCGCTTCTACCGATCAAAATTGGTATATGGATACGGGAGCCACCTCACACCTCACCTCGGACCCAGGTAAAATTTCCACAAAATTATCATCTTGTTCTTTAAATTCAATATTCGTTGGAAATGGTAAATCTATACCCGTTCATGGATCCGGCCACTCAACACACCCCACCCCCAACCGTACCTACTCTCTAAACAATATCCTATACACACCCGATATTATTAAAAATTTGTTGTCAGTAAGAAAATTTAACATTGATAATCATACAAAAATTGAATTTGACCCGTATGGTTTCACTGTGAAGGATTTCAAGACTGGGGCTCATCTTTCACGCCACAATAGCTTCGGGGAGCTCTATCCGTTCACATCTTCGTCCGTCTCGTCTGCTTTTGTCACTTCAAGCATTGATCAATGGCACAACCGTCTTGGTCATCCCGGGGAATCAACTTTAAATTTATTACGTACTCGTTTTCATCTTCCATGTAATAAGACTTTAGTTTCATCTTTATGTCACTCTTGTCAAATTGCTAAAAATAAACGTTTACCTTTTTATGATTCCACGTCTTTTACATTACAACCATTTGATATAATCCATTGTGACTTGTGGACATCTCCAATACCAAGCAAAAACCGGGTATAAATACTATATGGTCTTAATTGATAATTTCACTCATTTTGTGTGGGTATACCCTCTAAAATTCAAATCCGAAACATTCACTAATTTTGCTAAATTCATCGTTATATTAAAACTCAATTCAATTGCAAAATTAAATCGTTCCAATGTGACTTAGGTGGCGAGTTTGATAACCATAATTTTAAATCTTTTGCTTCCAAACAAGGATTTGTCTTTCGTTTTTCCTGTCCCCAAACATCCCAACAAAATGGGCGTGCGGAGCGAATGATACGTCGCCTAAACGATATCATACGCACTCTTCTCACTCATGCTCATTTACCTCCTTCTTTTTGGGTCGAAGCGCTTCATACCGCTACCTATCTTCACAATATTTACCCACCAAACGTCTCAATTTTTCCACCCCACACTTTGCTCTTTATCAACGCCACCCGGCATACGATCACTTACGAGTGTTCGGGTGTGCTTGCTATCCGAATACATCCGCCACTGCTCCTCATAAACTTCACCCCCGCTCCGTTCGTTGTATTTTTCTTGGTTATCCACCCGATCATCGCGGGTACCGTTGTTACAACCCCTCACGGGGAAGGTCATAATTTCCCGTCATGTTGTCTTTGATGAAACATCGTTTCCCTCTGTCGAGCCCCCGTCTGAGGAATCCTACTCGTTTCTTGACGATACACAATCTTTTAATAATATCAATTATCAACCAACTTTTACCCATAATCATCACCCACCAAACCCCACCCCTAAACCACTGTTACGCAGCCACTAACCAAACACCTACTTCTAACCCCACTGTTACGCAAAATACTAACCAAACTCCTACACCTACTGTTCCTATTACACCTCCCACTCAAAACCAAATTCCTTCACCAACTTTAACATCACCCACGGCCACCCAACCTACCCCCTCATCCACAACTACAACCACCCAACACCCCATGGTTACTCGCGCTCGCGCCGGTATCACCAAACCCATCAACCGTCTAAATTTACATACTACCACTATCTCCCCTATACCAACTAACCTACCACTGCCCGGTCGGGATCCGAATTGGTTAGATGCCATGACAAATGAATTTAAAGCTTTACAAGATAATACCACGTGGGAATTGGTACCTCGTCCTCACAACAACCCAGTAATTCGATGCATGTGGTTGTTTAAACATAAGTTTAAATCCGATGGAACTCTAGAACGGTACAAAGCACGATTAGTGGTCAATGGCAAATCCCAAACGGTTGGCGTAGATTGTGATGATACTTTCAGCCCGGTTGTTAAACCGGCTACCATTCGTACTGTCTTAACCATCGTAGTTTCAAATAATTGGCCAATCCATCAGTTGGATGTTAAAAATGCTTTTTTACACGGTGATCTCAAAGAAACAGTTTTTATGCATCAACCTCCAGGTTTCGTTGATCCACAACACCCATCATATGTTTGTCGATTAAAGAAATCCCTTTATGGACTCAAGCAGGCCGAGAGCATGGTATACCAGGTTTTATAATTACATTGCCTCACAGGGTTTCCGTCGCAGTACTTGTGACAACTCGTTGTTTGTTTATACCCAAGGGACTCATCGAGCTTATCTTTTACTATATGTGGACGACATTGTTATTACTGCTTCTAACAATCAACTCTTGGGTGCTATTATTTCCACCCTCTCCAGGGAATTTGCGATGACTGACCTAGGTCCCTTGCACCATTTTTTGGGTATTACTGCTACTCGTGATCGACATGGCCTGTTTTTGTCTCAGGCTAATTATGTTCGTGATATATTACACCGTGCTGCCATGACTAATTGTAAACCGTGTAATACTCCTGTCGACACATCTTCTAAGCTCAGCGCCACTGATGGGGCACCTCTCTCGGATGCAACTTCCTATCGGGCTCTAGCGGGTGCGCTCCAGTATCTCACTTTTACTCGTCCGGACATTGCTTATGCGGTTCAACAAGTGTGCTTATTTATGCATGCTCCTCGAGAAACACATTTTTCTTTTATGAAACGCATCCTCAGGTATTTAAGTGGCACCATCAATTATGGCATAACTCTTGTACCGTCCAAGACACATTCTTTGACAGCTTATTCAGATGCAGACTGGGGTGGTTGCCCAGATTCGCGTCGTTCTACCTCAGGGTATTGTGTGTTTTTGGGGGAAACTTTAATCTCGTGGTCATCCAAAAGGCAAGCCACTGTTTCTCGTTCCAGTGCTGAGGCAGAATACAGAGGGGTTGCCAATGCGGTTGCTGAAACTACATGGTTGCGCAATCTTTGTGAGTTACATGTTCCTTTACAAAAGCTACTTTGGTTTATTGTGACAATGTGTCCGCTATTTATTTGTCACATAATCCGGTACAACATCAACGTACCAAACATGTCGAGATTGATATTCATTTTGTGAGGGAAAAGGTTCGTTTGGGAGAGGTTCGCGTGATACATGTCCCTTCTTCGGTTCAATATGCCGACATTTTTACCAAGGGTTTGCCCAAACCATTGTTTCAAGAGTTTCGTTCTAGTTTGCGCGTTCGTCCTTCTACCGCTGCAACTACGGGGGAATATTAATAGATAAATATTGTGATTTATATTTTCCTAAATTATGTTAGTCATTATCGTTTCCTTTTGATGTAATCATTCTCCCTATTTAAAGGGTTACAATTATCAATGAAGGTATCCAAAATATTCAAACCATAAACTCTTTCAATTATTAACTCTATAAATATTATTCCAAGTATCGGGATTTGATATCTTTGTAGCAATGAAGCTCCAGGCCCTAGAATTATGGTGAATAGACCAAACGACCTTTCGCCATAGACTGGATATTTCTTCTTTGAATCTCCACCACCATTTAAACGGAAAATTAATAGAGATCAAATATTCAAGATTAATAGAGCCAAAACTTTTTAATATTAATGTTAAAGTGTTTCTCTCTCTTGCTATCATCGTATGCATCAAAGAAGAGATCAAAGTTTCAAGATTAATATAGCCAAAACAAAAGGGAGAGTGAAATAACTAGTGCATCTTACTTCTTGTATTGGTGTTCCTTCCTTATACTTGGCAAAATCTTGATGTAGTGTTAAGGATTCATTATCTTGACGAAGTGATGGTTGGAAGATGTGTACAACACACTTTGATATATTGTGTAAAAGAAGGTGATCACTACTTTAAACTAGCTAGTGAGACGTTGTATTGATGATGCATATCATTTTAGGAAAATGACTAGTAGAACGAACTCTCGATTGAAAGATCGGAAAGATAATGTTGAGTGGATTAGTTCACATTCCCTTGAATCCCTACAAATAGCTTTTGTCTTTTCCTCCAACTCAAATTCTTCATATTCTACTTAGTACTAGCATGTGTTCTTCCTTAATTAAAGATTTTAAAATAACAAGTTTTGAAAAAGATCTATTCACCCCCTCCAATTTTCTATAGGCGAAATATATTTTGATTTATGTTTGTTACAAATTTTACAACCAATACAAAACATTTATTCTACCATCGTCTTTAAAGCATGTTTGATATTTATTAAATAAGATAAGATCCCAACATAAAGATAGAAGTCAATGGCACCAATATTAAGTGGTTGCTCGAGTAGGGACCTCATACTTACTTTATATAATACTAAGATAAGAAGTGAGGCTGCTAAACGACAAAGGTGTAAAATATATAAAGTTAGTTCACCATGTGAAACCATATTGTGGTAGCTCGATTAGGGACCTCATACTTACTTTATATAATACTAAGATAAGAAGTGAGGCTGTTAAACGACAAAGGTGTAAAATATATAAAGTTAGTTCACCATGTGAAACCATATTGTAAAATATATAAAGTTAGTTCACCATGTGAAACCATATTGTGGTAGCTCGAGTAGGGACCTCATACTTACTTTATATAATACTAAGATAAGAAGTGAGGCTGCTAAACGACAAAGGTGTAAAATATATAAAGTTAGTTCACCATGTGAAACCATATTGTGGTAGCTCAAGTAGGGACCTCATACTTACTTTATATAATACTAAGATAAGAAGTGAAGCTGCTAAACGACAAAGGTGTAAAATATATAAAGTTAGTTCACCATGTGAAACCATATTATAAAATATATAAAGTTAGTTCACCATGTGAAACCATATTGTGGTAGCTCGAGTAGGGACCTCATACTTACTTTATATAATACTAAGATAAGAAGTGAGGCTGCTAAACGACAAATGTGTAAAATATATAAAGTTAGTTCACCATGTGAAACCATATTGTGGTAGCTCGAGTAGGGACCTCATACTTACTTTATATAATACTAAGATAAGAAGTGAGGCTGCTAAACGACAAAGGTGTAAAATATATAAAGTTAGTTCACCATGTGAAACAATATTGTGGTAGCTCGAGTAGGGACCTCATACTTACTTTATATAATACTAAGATAAGAAGTGAGGCTGCTAAGTCTTCAGACTTGTGGCCTAGTGGTTAGAATCTCCCCCCTCAAAGTGGAGGTCAGGGGTTCGAATCTCTTTGGTCACGGTTTGGGGACATTTAGAGCAATGAAGAGAATTTTCCTTTAAGCCAGTGGTTGCGGAGGACGATTCTCAGAGCTCGACCCCGGTTTTCATCCGGCTGTTACTCCAGAGGGGCAACCCTTGTGGAGGCAGTACGGTTTCCGGGGGAACGCCGTAACCAGTCTGACAATCCAGCGTGGGCCCGTTCAGACAACATAGTCTGGAGCAGATCTTGGCTAGGGTCGCCCAGGGGGGCGATGTGACATTGAGTCACTCATAAGAAAGTCACCGTTCAAAAAAAAAAAAAGTGAGGCTGCTAAACGAAAGATGTAAAATATATAAAGTTAGTTCACCATGTGAAACCATTTAAGTAGAAAAGATCAAGTAATAACTAAATTTTATAAACCAGCTGAGCTAGCTCAGTTGGCCACCTCAATGAGGGATAGAGCTTAAGTGGCCAAAGGTCACGGGTTCGATCCTGAGGGGGGAGGGTTTACCCACAATATGTGGGGTTCCCGCCCGGGCTTGGTCTCAGGTTCGACTCTGTGTGGCAGCAAAATTAATTCCCCCTCTGTGGTGCGGTTGCAATGGGCCGGTTTGTTCCGGAGTCGAACCTGGGTCAAGGGGTTGTGTGTAGTTGGGGTTTACCGTTGAAACACTTAAAAAAAAAACTAAATTTTATGGTTCAATTCATATGATTGAGTTTGTTAAAAAGAAATGGTTCCTGTGGTTTGATCATATTACAAGTTTGGTCTTTAAATTTAAAGAAAATTAAAAGGTAAGGTTGTTGGTAGATGTATAATCTCTCTTGAGAACTTGATATTTACCAATCTTGAGCATGTTGACATCTTGAATATAATTCAAAACATCACCATGCGAAGTAGGTGATAACCAAAAAGCTAAATGTGGCTTGCACCTATACTTGAAAACACCACCATGAGTCTATCGCATAGGAGATTAGGACATGCTAACATGAATTTAATTCAAAAGTCAAATAGAAGAAAACTTGTTGGAGAATTGCCTAATATGAAATCGATAATCACTTGTATGATGCACGCTTGAATGATACTTGGACATGGAAAATCACATACAACATGTTTAAATTCTCAAACGAATAGAACTTAAAGAACAAACACACGAGGGAGAGGGGCTCGGGTCAAGCTACCATGTCGGCTTGGGAAATTATTATTTTGACATGCTACAGTGCATTGAAAATCACAAATGGTGGGAAAGTTACTTGGAAATGAATTTCGGTAGTAACTGAAGTTCGATAGCAACCGAACCTCGATAGTAAGTTTGGCCGTAGATGGCAACTTTGGCATTGGTATTGAAAGTTGTACAATAGTAAATAAAGTTTGATAGTAACGAAGGTGTTTCTAATAAAGCAGTTGTGAATGGTTATAGTTGTCAAACTGTATAACCACCAGTTGATCAGATACTATTGTGCAGCTAATCAATGTAATATTTTGACGCTTACATTAACGACTCATCTGGTCATTTGAAGTTATAGTTTTACACGATTCCTGGTACATACAAAATTTACAACCGTCTTATAATATTATAGATTTTAAAGTACCTTCAATATGAAAGTGTGATCACGATTTGAAAGCCTATTTGGTAAAATCCAAACAAACATAAACTCCTATACCACTTCATATGGCACGATAATCATGTCTCAAATATTTAGGTTTGTTCTTAATTGTGTCCAATACGAATGAAACAATCGTGATTGTAGATGAGACAATTTCATGATGGTCCTTATTAAACATTCCTATTATAGTTTTTCACCGTCCTTTGCTATGTTGTTTACGGTACAAGATAAGATTCATAGGGATGATACAACTTCTCTTCGTCTTAAGTGTGCTTCTTAAAGCATGGTTGCAACATTAAGGTAAGAGTTCTGATCGTGTGTTTACCTATACTTTGGACTGTAAGTAGGATCTATAGCACATCCACGGGAAGTGTTATTCGACCATCACCCTCGTGGATTTAAAAAGTAGGTAAGAGATTATAGGCCATCTAGGTATGTTCCAAGGTAACGACCTTTCTATCCGTACCAGAGCTTTGTTGTTTTGAGCTTCTTGAGTGGTTTGAGACAAAGAAATATGACTTAGACATGGGTACATGATTAGCTCTTTCGGTCTGGTGCAGCATAACTTCACTATAATGCATAAAAACTGTTAAAAGGAGATGCGGTGGAAGATTATTCAAGGATACAACCAAGGTTCCACCTAGAAAGTGATACGTGCACGTATCCTCAAGCCATGCACCCATGAAGATTAGCCTTGCAAACTAGGGGGGCGGTCGGTAGTAGGTTTGGACCCTGTCATTCAATTGTACAAATAATAATGTACTGTAAATGTCACATGAAAAAATAGTATTCTAATTGGGATTGTTTGTGGGAAAAATAATATTCCAGATTTTGATAATTACATACTACTTGAGTGTTGTTTTTGGGTTTTTCTAAAGTCTAATATACTTGTGATGGTTCTTTCTAATGAACAAAATTATGGAAACTCACATATCAGATGGATCAAAAGGCTTCTAAAATCATGTCACAACTGAACGTTAATGGTCAACTGGAAGATCAATAGTGCAGCCTGACAACATCATCTTTCTTCATTCTGCTTTAGATCGTTTGCGTGGTCCCACTACATCCATGACATATTGATTTAATTGGTTGCCAAAAGTTTTCGTAGAGAATGATGTCGCAACATGTGCTCTGGCTTTTGACCCCATTGTTTCTGCCAATGAGGGATTGTTTAACAACTTGGCCATGGCCAATGAGAAGCTTTGTGGGGTCGGGTCACACAAGAACCCTGTCTCTCCATCTTTCACGCTCTCCACCGGGCCACCACTATTGCATGCTATCACAGGTTTATGGGCTGCCATCGCCTCAAGTGGAACTATCCCAAAATGTTCATCCTGAGATTTACAATCACACCAAAATGCAGTTCAATACGTATGAACAAATAACAGTTTAAAATCTTTAGAAGATTGTAGGTGGCACGACTGAAACGATTACGTTGACTAAAAAACACATAATAAACGTATCAAGTACAAAAGCTAATACTGTTACAATAATCATACTATAATAGCAATGTTTGAATATAGCGATTTAGGAGGTTGTAAGCACAAATACACTTCGGACAACTTTCAACCCGTTTGACCGACCCAGTTGTGATGCAAAGAAACTCAAATCCGATCAATCCATACACATATCAGTTAAAATTGCAACATCTCGTAGATCCTGCCAGTTATACAAGATGGTGTTTGGACCAGGAAAACTTTAGACGCTATCCATTCACACCATTTACTTTTATTTTTGAGCTCTATCATTTGTGGGCCTAATCTTAATTTTATAAGAAAATAGAATATATGTATTTCAGATATTGAAATTAGAGGTCTTTATGGCACCTTTGGGGTATATATGACGCATAGGCACTCAGACAGAAGGGCATTTCTCTCGGCAGTTGGACAAGACGTTATGAATTTGACTTGCTTAGACACCCCTTTAATTTCTGCCAAGAATTTTAATTGCTCCAAGTAATCAACGTTTTCTCTCAATCTCTGATCAAACCCACCTAGACAAAAATATGTAACATAAGATCAGAAAAATACACACAAATTTCCTATCTTTAGCATATATAGCAGCAGAAAAGTACAGCTAGGCTCATGTCATAAGAAATTTGGTACATATAAATGTATAAGCCAAAACATTTGAATGGTGATAGTACTTTAGTTATAGAAAATTAGAAAAAACAAGTGCAACTTGTCAACTGGATTAAGAATTCAAATAAACTTGCCTGCAATGGTCAATGTCGCATCGGGAGAGCCAAGCATTGCAAATGCTGATATTGCCAAGTCAATATTTTTTTTCCTTTCAAAACGGTTAATTGAAAGAAAATTCAACCTGCAAAAATAAAAATCTAAACTAAGACACTAAATACATCAAAAAATAAATATATGGTCAGTCGACCTCATACTAAAAAGACACCAACGGACAGAAAGAGAGTGTTTGTACGCTTTACTTATAGGCATTCGGTTGACTGAATTGATCCACATTTACTGCAGGGTAAAGCACAGCTGGTTTTATCCCTTGAGAATCAAGATGCTTAAATGTTGCAGCAAAAGTGGATGCTGTAAACTTGCTGTTAACAAGAATTAAATCTGCCATCCCTGTTGTTAATTGTTCCAAATAGTTTATAGGCATCCGATATATTCTTCTAAGAAGAGTCGTGTGTTTGGCCAGTAACAAATCAGGGAAATGACAGTAGAATACAACCTATATTGAACGAAAAAAAATCGATTAATAAACACTATATGGCATTTATGATTTAACACTAGTTTACATTCTAAATGCCAAAATGCAAATACTAACCTTAGAAGACTTTTTCAGCTTTAAAATTGGAATAACAACTGAGACTTGATCAGCAATTACAACATCAAAAGATGGCCACTTGAACAACACACACAGAGCAACAAAAATGCAACGTATATACGCGCATACTGCATGAAAACGATAAAAGATATGCCTGGGAAGAAAAGATCCATACACTGTAACTGCAAATGAACCTGGATATTCAAAAGAACACACATGTGAAACTGAATGCAATGTATTTAAGGTTTTCAAACATGAGAAAACAAACTTGCTAACCTGCAAGTGTCTCCTCGAAACAGCGATTTCTATCATGATGAGACGTGAAAATGTGAACATTATGACCATGAGATGCAAGTTCCACTGCTGCATCAACTATTAACCTTTCAGCTCCTCCTAATTAACAGGAAAACACATAATATGATATTAAGGCCAACAATCAAACAATTAAACCCACAAAATCACGGAAATTGAGGTTGTAATCTATGAAAGTTTCAGAAAAAGCCCTAAATTGATTTGTACCCCGCAGATCACGTATATAGAGATTTGTACAGTGATTTATAGCAGGAGAGGATCAAATTTCATGTTAATATGTTATTACAGTTTTACAGTAGAACAATCTATCTATCATCGTGGAAGCGATTATGCAAAACACATAGAGGAATACAACGATTCGTATGAAGATTGTAGAGATCGATCTTAAACATTGGATCGAACGACATCATCGGAATTGAAGTGATTCAAATTCAAAGAATATTAAAGAAGAATAATATTAATCTGATAGAGGTTGTGTGCATACCGATTCCGAGATCAGGATGAACGATGGCGATGTTCATCTTCGGGCCGTTTTTGTTCTCCATAGCTTCTTCTTCCTTTCTCACTGTTACAAAGAGAAGGGGTTTTACACTTACTTTTGAGTTTTGACTACAACTAGTTATTTCTCCCACGCGTTGCCGCGAGAGCTTGATACAATTACAACAAAACTTTGGTTTATTATCTACTATATCGCTTACTAAAATAAAATACTCAAATACAAACAGACTGGCTCGGTCAATTTACCACCTGGAATGATCAATTGGTAATTTATTTCTCTAAGAGAAATCAAGTAAAATGCAATCAATCATTAGTCCTTGTACATTACTTTAATTTTGCTGTTCTCTAGAACAACTTGGACAGTTTCACGACATTGCAAGAAGACACGCAACAACGCGCGGGATCCAATGCTCTTAATAATTTGAAACATAAGCTGTAAAAACATGTTGACCCATACCAAATAAAACCGCTTTGAACCATAACTAATACCATCCGTTTGATCCATAACAAATACAACTCATTTTGACCCAAAAAATTATCAATCATTTTGAGCCATAGCTAATATCACCCATTTGACCCATAACAAATATCACCCAAGCTGACTTATACTCAATATCAACAGTTACGACCCATAACCATTATCACTCATTTTGACCTGTTTTCACCTGTTTTGACCCATAACCTATTAACAACCCGCTTTGACCCATATCAAATACCAACCGTTTCGACCCATTTCCAATACCACCCTTTTTGACCCACAACCAATACCACCCGTGTTGACCCATACCAAGTTTCAATAGTGTCGAGTCATAACCGATATCACCTATTTTGACCCATAAATAATATCACCCAAGATGGCCAATACCAAATATCAACCGTTTGACCCATAACCAATATCACCCAACCTAACCCATATCTAATATCAACTGTTTCGACCCAGAACCAATATCACCCATTTTGACCCACATCCAATATCACCAAGTTGACCTATAACTTAATCACCCATTTTAACCTATACCAATACCACCCGTTTTGACCGATACCAAATATTAGTTGTTTTGACCCATAACCAATGCCACCCATTTTGACCCATAACCAATACCACTCGTGTTGACCCATACTAAAATTCAGTCGTTTTAAGCCATAACTAAAATCACCCATTTTGTCCATAACCAATATCACTCAAGCTGACCCATACCAAGTATCAATCGTGTACGACCCATAACCAATATTACTCATTATGACCCACAATAAATATCACCAATTGACCCATAACCTATCACCCGTTTTGACCCACACCAATACCATTTGTTTTGACCCATAACCACTATCAGTCGTTTTGACGCATACCAAATATAAATTGTTTTGACTCATAACCAATACCAACCGTTTTGACACATAACCAATAATATCACCCATTTGACCCATAACCAATATCACCCAAGCTGACTTATACTCAATATCAACAGTTACGACCCATAACCATTATCACTCATTTTGACCTGTTTTCACCTGTTTTGACCCATACCTATTAACAACCTGTTTTGACCCATATCAAATACCAACCGTTTTGACCCATTTCCAATACCACCCTTTTTGACCCACAACCAATACCACCCGTGTTGACCCATACCAAGTTTTAATAGTGTCTAGCCATAACCGATATCACCTATTTTGACCCATAAATAATATCACCCAAGATGGCCAATACCAAATATCAACCGTTTGACCCATAACCATATCACCCAACCTAACCCATATCTAATATCAACTGTTTCGACCCAGAACCAATATCACCCATTTTGACCCACATCCAATATCACCAAGTTGACCCATAACTTAATCACCCATTTTAACCTATACCAATACCACCCGTTTTGACCGATACCAAATATTAGTTGTTTTGACCCATAACCAATGCCACCCATTTTGACCCATAACCAATACCACTCATGTTGACCCATACCAAAATTCAGTCATTTTAAGCCATAACTAAAATCACCCATTTTGTCCATAACCAATATCACTCAAGCTGACCCATACCAAGTATCAATCGTTTACGACCTATAACCAATATTACTCATTATGACCCACAATAAATATCACCAATTGACCCATAACCTATCACCCGTTTTGACCCATACCAATACCATCTGTTTTGACCCATAACCAATATCAGCCGTTTTAACGCATACCAAATATAAATTGTTTTGACTCATAATCAATACCAACCGTTTGACACATAACCAATACCACCCATGTTAGCGCATACAAAATTTCAATCGTTTGAGTTATAAACAATAACACCCATCTTGACTCATAACTAATATCACCCAAGTTGACCCATACCAAATATCAACTTTTTGACCCACAACCAATATCACCCATTTTTACTCATAACCTATATCACCCGTTTGACCATTACCAAAACCATCCATTTGACCCATACCAAATATCGCCCGTTTTGACCCATACCAAATATCACCCGTTTTGACCCATTCCAAACACCATTCATACTGACCCATAACCAATACCACACGTTTGACCTATAACCAATACCACCCGTTTTGACCTATAACCAATACCACCCGTTTTCACCCATAGGCCATAACCAATGCCAGCTACAGGATCGGGTTGAACACCATGCAGGTCTCCAGATACACTATGTGATCGGATCATGCTAGATGCAGCTATAGGTAACCAAAAACCTAGAAATCGACAATAGATCTCAACAAAAACAACGCACAATTGCCTCCGCGATGAATCTTCGTGTTGAAGAGGTTGTGAGTGTGTGTGTGTTGAGTGTGAGTCGCCGGAAAGGAAGCTGTGAAATACCCAAAATAACCCTGGCCAGTGGTACTCTATTAATAAGGCTCAGATCTGTTAATAATGATAATCAGAACAAAGATGAACAAACCGCCATGGCTGCAAACATCACGACTGCTTCAACGGTAGAAACACCAATTTCCACCGCGAAACCTCCGGAAATTACCCCGCCAAGATACGGTAAGTTTCAACCTTCATTCGATTCACTCAGACAACGACAGATTCATCATCATCGCCGACCGCCACCGCCACCTCCACCAAAACCTAGAAAACCCACTTGAAACACAACAAACCCCTTTTATCTCCATATAAACACACTTCAACTTCAAAAAAAGACATGACAGAGAGAGCCATAGGGTGTCTTTGGTCAGTAACTGAAACCAACCCTCATCAACACCACCAAAGAAACCCAAAAATCATGGTAAAAGAGAACCATATAGTAGGCAACAACCGAAGGTGGAGAACAACCACCAAACACAACCCAACGCACCGGTCGAGGTTCGCCGGAGGTAGGTGGGGGTAGTCGCACTATCCAGACTACGGTTGCGCTTGCGTGAGGAAGACGAAGGTGGTAGCAGGACAATCGTCTTTCAATCTCAAATCACAAATCAAAGGACAGAGGGGTGAAATAGAGTGACGGGAGAAAAATGCTCACTTTATCACAGTGAACAGGATCCACAAGCAATTCTACTAATCTGCTCTGGATTGACCAGCTCGAGAAGAAAGAATGATGCCAACAATAAGACCGTACAGGGCCAAAGCTTCAGCAAAAATGAGAATTAGGATCATTCCAACAAAAAGTTTTGGTTGCTGTGCATTAGCCCTGGATTTACAACACGACTATTTTAGAATAATCACAATCGCATTTTAGTAGAAAGGAACAATGAATCCTATAAGATATACAATATTCACTTCGAGTAAGTTAACTATATGGGCCAATTTCAATCCACTTACTCATGAACATGTCGATTTGGGTGGCTATAGGATATGATCAAATGGGTTGAAAGACATTCAAGGTATCTATTTAATGCATAAAACATCATAAAATCATGCGAAGTAACAAGCTTCAATATTGTTCCAATAAAGCAAATGATGATTTTTTCTAACTATAAATACCACTCGTGTTTCAATATTGTTCACTTGTGAACTTTTCACAATTCTTAAAACTCAATAGCCCAAAGAAACAATTTGAAAACTTGCCAATATTTAGTGACTTTTGTTTATTCACAATTACCTTATACTTCAAGTTAAAACAGCAACCGTGTTTCATTTCCTTTTTATTTAAGCCATTTAATTTTAACATTCATGAATAATTTCACAAAAAGTTTATGTGACTTTATTTTGTGATAATCCCAACATTCGAATAGTGAAGAAACTTGCTATTAGATGACATAATCCCTTCGCAAACCAACACAAAATTGTGAGCAAATCCACCCTAAACCAGGCGCGTTTCAACCCATACCTGTTTTGACATGTTACTCATTAGGCCCAACTTGTCCGTCTGGCTTTTATCTATAATAATCCCAAGTCCCAACATCCAACCACTACCGAAACAACTATCACTACCTATCCCCTCCTCTTCTTACCAATCCCTCTAACATTTGACTGATCAGCAAAAAATGCAACTTTACTTGTCTAAACATGCACATTCATCTTAAATTTTCAACATCTTATGTTTTAATCCAGAGTATAATATGTTGGGACTAAAATTCTAATGCTAAATAGGAACCTTTGAGCATCACAGTCTTCAAACAAAAACACACAACAAACTCAGATCAAGATATTTAAACAGAGATGCAGTTCATCAAATTCAGGGCAATAAACAAACAGATCACAGTAAGAAAACAGAGATCAGAGAATTACCTAACACCAGCATCCCCACGATTCCAATAGCCATACCAGCAGACAGACCCGCAAGACCACAAGCAAGTCCCGAAGAAAGATGAGCATACTTATCAAACAGATAATAAGACTTCACCTTAGGCTTAATCCCCGTACTGATAATCACAGCAATAATCAAACCATAAATACCCAACACTCCCGCCATAACCACCGGCACAATCGACTTCATCACCAACTCCGGCCTCATCACCCCCATCGACGCCACTCCAACGCCGCTCTTCACAGGCGCCGGTTTAGCAAGCGCCGGTTTAGCCGGCGAAAGTTTGGCCGGACGGCCTCGCTTCCTCTTGACCACCTCATTTGCACCGCTACCTAACTCCACCTTGGGTCGGCCATCGGAAGCGACCTCAAGCGATTCCACCGGTCATCCAATCTGCCCTAACCTCACTGTCATCTCTGCCTCTTTTGGCCGGAGGGAGAGCGCCAGTGAAGAGGAGTGGCGGAGGGAGGGCGTCGGTGAAGAGGAGCGCGGAGGGAGGGCACCGGTTTGGTGAAAACCTCTTTCTCAAGCTCCTGTAATCGCTTGAATGGGATTAGGGTTTTGTTTTTGTTGGGACGGTGGCACTGTTGGTCACCGACATAAGGGATTAAATAGAATAGAAATAGAAATTTCTCTTCAAGAACTTTGTATGTTTCATATATTAGATAGAGTAAATTACCATTTGCATTCTTGAGGTTTGGTGATTTTGATCATTTGTATCCCTACAGTTTAAAAATCCTTATATACCCCTAACATTTCATTTTTGTTCTCATTTGAATCCAAAACACTAACACAATTAAATTATTTAGTTAACTCTCTTGTTAAAAAACTAAATTGCCCTTAAAATTAAAACCCCTAACCCACTACCCCCCTTCTTTCTCTCTGGAGTCAACAACCACCGCCACCTCCACTTCTTCCTCATTCCGCCATCGCTTCCACCTCTCCCACCCCTCCCTCTCCCCATCGTTTCCTTTCTGTCGGCACACCACCACAGGCCCAAAACCACCAACCGCCACCACTAGGTCCTGCGAGGCCACCTTCGTTAGAAATATGGTGGTGGTTGTGGTAGCAGTGAAATTACCATACCATCACCACCCACCAACCACCATCACCACCTGCAAAACATGACAACCACCATCGTCGATCACCAGCTGGTCTAATCATCAAAATCGTGCACCATCACCATCGCCTGCATCAGGTGACCACCATCACCATCACCGAATCTAATCATTTAAATCAGTCACTATAACCATCATAAATCGGATGCGACTGTTGTGCAAGGAGGGTAGTTGTCGGCGGGGATGGGTGTCGCCGGGAGGGTGGTTGTCGGCGGGGAAATCACGATCGAAAGGTTACGATGGGGGTGGTTTTTGGGGTATGAAGTCTTTAATACCGCCACACCACCGCTGCCAACACTATCCCCAACCCCTGTTTTCCTAACCATCTCCATCGCCGACCACCACCAACCCTACACGCACCACCGGCGACACACCTTCAAATCGTGGCACACCACCCACCACCGGGCACCCCAAGCACACCACCTCCAGCCCACCACCACCGACGCACCACCTCCGGCCCGCCACCACCTGTGCGCCACCTCACTACCTGCATACCACCATCATCTTCCCGTTCACATATTAGGGCTCCGACGAAAACTACAGTGTTGTTGACTCCAGAGAGAAAGAAGGGGGTAGTGGGTTAGGGGTTTTAATTTGAAGGGTAGTTTAGTTTTTAACAAGAGAGTTAACTGAATAATTTAACGGTGTTAGTGTTTTGGATTCAAATGTGAACAAAAATGAAACGTTAGGGGTATATGAGGATTTTTAAACTGTAGGGATGCAAATGGTCAAAATCACCAAACCTCAAGGATGCAAATGATAATTTACTCTATTAGTTATTAATTAATGTTATGTTTTTGAGCTATTTAATAACAGAAAAAAAGAAAATAACAGTTATGCTTTTGAGTTTATTTTAATAGAAGAAAATAAAAGTAAAATAAGAAAGTTTATTTCCGGTTCATTTAAGAGAGAAAAGAAAGAAAACTGAATGAAAATGAAAACTGAAATTAATCATTCCAAACCAGAAAGAAACAAATGATTTATTTGGTATAGAGTAGTGGAATGGATGAAGGAAATGAATGAATGAGAGAATGAAATAGATGAGAGAATGAAATAGATGAGAGAATGAAACGAATCATTACATTCCATACTTCTGTTTAGTTACCATTTAAGAATGAAAAGAATCATTACTTTGTGTTGTTTATTACGTATGAAAAAACGAAAAAATGAAATGTGAAAGTAGTTATGGTGATGGTGGCCGATGGAGGTTTCTGGCGGCGGCGGTGGCCGGTGGAGGCCCCCGGCGGCTGCGGTGGCCGGTCGTGGTGGCCGGTGGTGATTGTTATGGTAGTTGAGTGGGTGGTGTTGGTGACAAGAAGGGATGAAATGAAAAAAAAAGAAGGGGATAGATAGAATGAATTTAAAGGAATGGAATCAACTATGTAATGGTTCATTCTATTACTTTTGCCAACCAAACATGTCTTGTTTCATTAACCCTCAATGATTCATTCCATTCCACCCTTCATTATTCCATACCAAACGCTACAAAAGAGAATAGGAAAAAAAAAGAAAAGAAAGAAAAATAAAAGAAAAGAAAAGAAAGTTCTTTTCTTTTTCCTCATTAAGTAAACTCGGGAACACAACGTAAGAGAAATGTGCTCTCTTTAAATTTTTCCTAGTAAATGTGACCGATTGATATCAAACTTAGCCAATAGGGAAAATAATTAGCCGATTTATCTAAAAAACAATTGTTTTTATTTTTTAAGGGTTTTAGAAATGCCTTTCTTGTCGGTGCTAATATCGAAAAGAAGTAGGATTTGGAGGCATTGTGGTGGTAACGATATGTGGACTTTTGATTTTGTTTTAGTTCATCGCATTCTAAGTAATTGTAGTATCACATGCATTGTCTTTATTTACAAATTGGCTAGTTTAATTTATGGTTTTCGGTGATTACAATACGTGAAAGAACTTATTGAATGGTGTGTGTTAACAACCAAAATGTTTAAGCCAACTATACCTAATATTAAAGTGCAACATCCGTGAAGCCTTAACTACAAATTAGCTGTGAAGTTAGATTCTTAAAAAAATAAAATTAAACTATGAGTATAAAACCAGGTAGCTTCAATGTGAGGACCACTGCCCTGGTGGTAAAACGCATGCCTTTCGCCTTCTAATGCCAAGGCACGGGTTTGTAAAAAGAAACAAATATTTTTAGAGGAAGAGGAAAAAACCGAATGTTTCACATAGTGCCAAAATAGAATAACCACTTAGAATAAGAAACAGATTATATTTGTCGAGAAGTGCAAAATCGTATAGCTTTACGTGGTCATTTAACTTTCTCTTTCGTTTATGTTTTTTTCATACAATTCTTGATGGCTGAAGTACAAGCCATGGATGTGTCGGTGGAGATAATGATTCTTTTTTTTCTCTTCCATAGTGCCAGCACTCCCACGTCTTCCTTCCTAAACCTTGGCATTGTGGCATGAACTACAAAAGGATCATCATTTTTGGACTAGACATGGAGGATGGGAAACTGAATGAACTGGCTACAAAAATAAAGTGTTAAAGGAAAAACATCATTTAAATTGTGTTACACCCTTGCTTATAGTGGAAACACGAGCATGCGACGAAAATTATTGTCATAACACATTGCGGGTCCTAAGAAAATCTCTAAAAAATTCTCCGTTAATAGATCATGAAATCGCTTGGACACAAAAGAACAAGTGTTAAAAACAATCAATACCATAATGTCATTCCAAACATGCACAAATAGTCCAAAGTTCCTTACCGGAACAACAACTACAAGTACAATCCAAAACAAACACAAATCCAACAATAAATCATTGTCCAAACCAAATATTCCAAATGTTTAATGCTCTTGTGGGAGTGGTCTTGTCTGGCATCCTTAATTCAAGCACTTAAGTATTGTTACCTGAAATGACATGGCGACAACCCTGATTTTGGGCCCAGAATTTTTTTTTAGAAACCATAACGGGACGCACAACGATCACATCAGAAGCCCATGTAATGGGCCTAACAATATCAAACTCCTAGACATCGATACACACACACACACCATAATGGGCTTAGGCCCATAAAACTTTAAACTGGCCATTGGGCCATGGTGCAGGCTTGACCCACGAAACCTTAATAGGTCATTGGGCCATGTTATGATATTGTTCGTAAACTACCGACACTAGTGGGCTTCAGGCCCGATGCCCTAGCGAAATTTTGTGCCAATTAGACTGATTAATGATAGGTGATGGACCTTAATATTTAGCAATCTAGAGTTAACACAATAAGATGGTAAATTAAGTACAACCAAAACCTAACTACATTCGAAGAAAATATATGAACCCAATTACGCGTAATACCAAACTAAGTATCCGTTAATAAATAAAACTTATATTTTATTAAACCATAACCCTAATGAAAATATAAGAACCTTGCAAGACATAATCTAGGAATACAATAATAATAGACAGCGATAGCATCGATAGCATCGATAGCATCGATATAGCATCGATAGCATCGATAGCATCGAGAGCAGCGAGAGCAGCGAGAGCAGCGAGAGCAGCGAGAGCAGCGAGAGCAGCGAGAGCAGCGAGAGCAGCGAGAGCAGCGAGAGCTGCGAGAGCAGCGAGAGCAGCGAGAGCAGCGAGAGCAGCGCTAACAGTGATAATAATAACAATTATAAAACTAAACAATAAATCTACCAAATACTTGCACCCTAATAATAATAAAAATTAAAAATATAACAATACATCTAATAGATTGTAACAAAAATATTTGTTCCACTTATAAAATACATATATATACACACACACATGACATACGCATAGTATCTACATATATACACATCCCGACACACACTCAACATATACAAACCCATGTATGCATACGTATAATGCACACACACACACCCGTATGTATATATACATACACACAAACCTGTCACACACCCACACCGTCACACACACATAAACAACCGTTTCACGCGTGCGTACACACACCATGCGATACAACATACATACAAATACATATCAAATTTTTTTAAAAAAACAAAAAGAAAATTTGGTCAAATCTTGTCACCACCTAAACCACCCAATCCTCACATAGCCTATCTATGCAAGTCTTGATGACTTCCACACTTGACCAAAATCACACAAGGATCAAGCAACCTCACTTTCCATTCCAACTACTACTACACACTCTCTCAACCTCCCTAACCCTCCACACCATCTTCTCTTTGGAACAACCTCGCCTTCTTATCATTCCAAGCCTTCAAGGACTCTCAAGAACAACCACACAAGTTTCGGTACTTGGAACCTTTCCAACATCGACCCACGCAAGTAACCATATTCATCCACAAGTCAAGGTAACACATATGAACACACACACACGCCTTCACGTTCACATCTTCCCTCCTCATTCTACTCTTAACTGGAACTAACCCACTATTTTGGGCAACATTCCTTCATCAATCAAAGTCCATTCCAGCAGCCCAAACTCTCCTCTCGCCCATCTCACACGACAAGGTAAACCATTGCTACCCGAAAATGCGCAAAATATCGAATTCGGTGAATTCCACAATTTAAGTCTACTTTTGGGTAATTTAAAATGACATTATACTAAGTTAGGCTAGATGTTGTGGGGGGCATGAAGGGAGGGCGCCACCCACCTAGCTAGCCACCTGGTGGCGAATACCGTTGCACAGGGGCGCGATCAAGGGCGAGAGTGGGTGGGCGTGAGGGTGATCGCAAGGTAAAAGTAGTCGTTGGTGCATTGGTTTCTATAAAATAGTCGTTAAAGGTTTTAAAATTTTTTATCGATAAATACCCATGTTCAAATTTTATACAAACCATCTTATTTCACTCATTTTCTTTCTATAGATATTTTAAAAAAAATTGTTGGATCATGATGAGGCTGATGAAACCAAAATCACTTCACAGTCATTTTAGGTGCTACATTGAAGGGCTAAGAGATCTTCCGAGAGTCTGAAGACAACGGATGAAGTCAACAACTGAAGACAACAGTTGAAGCCAACAGCTGAAGACTATCTTCCGAAGACAAAGTCTGATGAAAGAGCTGAAGACAAAGTCTGATGAAAGAGCTGAAGACAAAGTCTGATGAAAGAGCTGAAAACAAAGTCTGAGCTTCCGAAGACAAAGAAGACTCCAAGCCTCGGAAGAAGCAGTCTTCCGAAGTAAAAGTGGCTTCGGAAGAAGTTATTCTTCCGAAGTACCTATTCTTCGGAAGACATTGCTATGACCAGCAGATAAAAGTATAGTCCCTGACAGTCTGCTGCAGACCTCTGATACAGCATGGCATCTTTCTAAAGAGCCATGTTGTTGACCATGCTTTATTCTACTGTTTACCTTTTTATGATAGTACATGTTACCAATTTAGTTGGTGACAAAAGGTAAGTCAGGGACATGTCCTGACTACCAACTCTCAGGCAAAATGTCTGAAAGACCTCACCTAGAATCTTGTAGTATAGATGTAAGGTTAGAGATGTCCAGCTGGTATCAAAGTATATCCGGCTGTAGGTAGTATTATATATATTTTCTCCTTGTAACTCATTAGATGTGATTTGAGAGTCCAAGAGTCTTGTAATCCTTTGAGTTGAGAAGTAATATATAAAAGTACCTTGAAAATTTACTTCCTATGTTAATTTTCTTACTGCTTGTTACTTATTATATTGTGATCAACTCCTCATAGACTGCTTGCTGAGTGTTGTTCACAGTGAGTTGAGAGAAAAACCACCCATAATCGTTCCTGCAATGGTATCAGAGCTCCAGGCTCTTGATTGTGAGATCTTACCATCCAAATCAACCCGTTTTTTACTCCTCACTACAAACCACTCACTCAAATGGCTGCTCTCTCCAAGGCTGATATGGAAACCGGTACCATGACCAAGTCCCCACTGATCACCCCTGAAGACTTTGACACATGGTGTATCAGAATGGAAGGCTTCATCAAGTGTCAAGATTCAAGGATGTGGGACTCCATTGTCAATGGTCCTTTCATACCAAGCACCACTTCTGCCACTGGTAATCGCATCATTCCAAAAGATGTTGATGATTACTAGAAGAAGACAGGAAGAGAATAGAGCTGGATCAAAGGGCTATGACTTCTCTCCAAACTGCTCTCCCCAACTCCGTCTACAGACGCTTCAAGAAGTGCAAAACTGCTAAAGATTTATGGGAAGCACTGAAGCTGATGTATGAAGGATCCAAGGAAACCCAAGAGAACAAGAAGGATCTCTTGAAGCAGCAGTTTGAGAACTTTACTTTCAAGGCTGGTGAGACCTTGACTCAACAATACTTCAGGTATGTTGAGCTAGTAGATACTCTGGAGGATATTGGAAGTAGCTCTTGAGAATAGAGACATAGTTAGGAAGTTCATGTCTTCCCTTCCTAAACTATGGATACATTACTGTGTTGTAATCAATAGAACTTCGGACCTTAAGACTCTTACTCTGACAGAGTTGTATGGTATCCTAAGTGCATTCCAGATGGAGATGAACATGCAGAACTCCTCTGGTCACTCCAATAACCAACTGAGTTAAGCCCTTCATGTGGTTGAAAGGGAAATCACAGAACCACAACATCAGTTGCTGTGTTACCCTGACAACTCACACAGCGGACCTTACATTACTTTACCTGAGACTCCAAAGTCTTAAAAGGTTCAACACAACTCCTCTCAGGATAGTTGTGCTTTTGTCTCTGGAAGTGTAACTCTGGTGATTTTCAATACTGCTTTGATGATCTTGAGTGCTTCAGTCCAGATGATGTGGAGTATATGGATATTGTCCAGCAGATGGCTCTTTTAACTTACAGAGCGAAGAAGTTCTTCAAGAGAACTGGAAGGCAATTCCCTCAAAACCCAGTCAACAGCAGGTTTGGGTTTAACAAAAGCAAAGCAAAGTGTTACAACTGCAACCAACTTGGTACTTTGCTAGGGAATGCAAGGCTCCCAAGAACAACCCGGGAACCCCACAGGCCTCCACACATCCCACTGCTTCAAATCATGAAGAGAAGTCAACTGAAACAGCTGCTGTGGCTCAAGAAGTTGACTGGAGCTTCATGGTACAGGATGTGACTCCCGCTCAAGCACTCATAGCCGGAACAGATGATGATCAGGTATATGAACATCTCTGTACTGCTGCCTGTATTGCTAAAGTTAAACTCTATAAGGATTACATTTCAAATCAGATATGAGGTTGAGTCTTTAAATGTGCTAAAATATGATTTTAAGAGAGCTGAATCTGACTATCAAAAGAAAATTGAGGAGTTAGAGAAAACTGTGTCTCTTTTAAAACATGAAAAGACTAATTATAAGACTCAAACTAAAGATCTGATATCCAAACTATCTGAGGTTCAAGCCCAGTTGGTCACAGCTGAGGCTCAGGCCAGGAAGCAAGCTATTGCTAAGCAAAGCTTCCAAACTATTCTTGCATCAACCTCTCATTCCAAATTGTTTTATCAAAACAAAGAAGGGTTGGGAACCAATGAAATAGCTCCACCATACTCTTATGAGTCTATTAGACTACCTAGATGTGGTACTGAAGAGCAAGAGGTTCCAACTGCTGACCCTTCTCCATTGGAACTAAAGGATGAGGCAAAAATAGTGGCCACCACAGGGGAGAAACAGGAGGATACACTCATCTTCACCTGTGAAGACCAAATCCTAACCACCAAGGCAAGAAGAAGCAGAGCTAAAGCTGCTAGAAGGACTACCAAAAGGTTGCAGAGTCCAAGCTTAAGATCGACCCAAAGCAAAAGGGTGTCTTCATTTCTGCCGGATTTCAAGTGGTAGGTACTTCTGATTCAGGAAAGGAGTGTAATACCAGCACTCCTATCCTACTGAAGGATCAGAAGTTGAAAGGGAAAGTTGCTGATGAAGAGAAGAAACCTAAGAACAGCAACCTGCAAGTTCCCAGAAAACTAACATTGCATGCATAATGTGTGGTCTGCATAACCACATGGCTAAAGATTGTTACTACAATCCAGCAAGCACACATTATGCAAATAATGCTAGAAGAGAAGGAGTCAGAGAAGGTTTCTCAGTTGGACCACTTCAAACGGTCCAAATGATGAAAAAGGGAAAATTGGTCTCGGAAGCCAAGTTGCTTTTGGAAGGAAGTACTCCTTCCGAAGGGAAAACGGCTTCGGAAGCCAAACCTTCTAAGGTTCGGAAGAACAAGAAGGCTCCCTTGAAACCATCTCAGAAGAAGACTACTTCGGAAGAAAAGGTGGTGAAGGCTTCTTCCGAAAAGAAAGAAGCTTCGGAAGAAGACCATGCTGCAAAAGCTTCAACAAGCTCATCCTCAAATATCAACCAAGGGATGGATTAGAAGATCAAGGAAGATGCTGCAGCCCAAACCTCTTCTTCAACGACCTCTATTGAACCCCAATGCATATCTTTTGGTTCAATTATGTCACTATCTTTGGAAGAGCCCAAGACCTGCAAGGCTTGGGCTTCCAAACAAAACTAACCATCTCATCTTATGTGCAGGGACATCCATTTGACAAGAACAACAATATCTGGATTGTAGATAATGGATGCTCCAGGAACATGACAGGGAACAGATCTCTCCTTCAACAATTCCAGAACTATGATAGAGGGCCTGTCTAATTTGGAGGTGAGGCCGGAGGATATATTTCGGTAGAGGAAGTATATCCAATGGCAGAATAAACATTGACAAAGTTCACTTTGTCAAACAGCTTGAACACAATCTGTTAAGTGTTTCTCAATTCTGTGACCAGAAGCATCAGATGCTCTTCACAGAACATGAGTGCATTATCCTCAAACCAGGGATGACAATTCCTCCGGAATTGGTGCTTCTTAGATCTCCCAGGAAAGGGGATATGTACAAGCTGGATATGAACAATGCTTCTCCTATGAGTGAAGTATCATGCTTTCTTTCCAAAGCTGGTAGTGATGAGTCAACACTATGGCATAAACGTATGTGTCATGTGAATTTTAAAACAATGAATAAATTGGCTAAAAATAACTTGGTACGTGGTTTGCCTAAAAAGGAATTTTTCTGCAAAGATAACTGTGTTGCATGCCTGAAAGGGAAACAACACAGATCATCTCACAAATTCAAATGTGTTAACTCTATCACTTCTCCATTACACTTATTGCACATGGATCTCTTTGGTCCCACAAGTATAATGAGCATTGGAAGGAAATCATACTGCCTAGTGATAGTTGATGATTTTACAAGATTTACATGGGTATTCTTTTTAAGAAGTAAAGATGAAACTGTTGAAACTTTAAAATCTTTTATTCTTAAAATAGAAAATCAAATTGATCACAAGGTTAAGATCATTAGAAGTGATCAAGGGACTGAGTTTAAGAACTTCGTTCTTGACTCATTCTGTGACTCAAAAGGGATTGCCAGACAATACAGTGCTCCCAGAACTCCTCAACAAAACAGTGTTGCTGAGAGGAGGAATAGGACACTTATTGAGGCTGCTCGAACCATGTTAGCTGATTCAAAGCTGCCTCTAACATTCTGGGCAGAGGCAGTCAGCACTGCATGCTATGTGCAGAACAGGGTTCTTGTAGTTAAGCCCCATGGAAAAACCCCTTATGAGTTATGGAACAAGAGGCCACCGTTCATTGGCTTTCTAAGGTCCTTTGGCTGCAGGTGTACCATACTTAACAAAAAGGACAACTTAGCAAAGTTTGCTGAGAAGTCAGATGATGCTATCTTTCTTGGATACTTTTCTACAAGCTGGATATGAACAATGCTTCTCCTATGGGTGAAGTATCATGCTTTCTTTCCAAAGCTGGTAGTGATGAGTCACACTATGGCATAAACGTATGTGTCATGCGAATTTTAAAACAATGAATAAATTGGCTAAAAATAACTTGGTACGTGGTTTGCCTAAAAAGGAATTTTTCTGCAAAGATAACTGTGTTGCATGCCTGAAAGGGAAACAACACAGATCATCTCACAAATTCAAATGTGTTAACTCTATCACTTCTCCATTACACTTATTACACATGGATCTCTTTGGTCCCATAAGTATAATGAGCATTGGAAGGAATCATACTGCCTAGTGATAGTTGATGATTTTACAAGATTTACATGGGTATTCTTTTTAAGAAGTAAAGATGAAACTGTTGAAACTTTAAAATCTTTTATTCTTAAAATAGAAAATCAAATTGATCACAAGGTTAAGATCATTAGAAGTGATCAAGGGACTGAGTTTAAGAACTTCGTTCTTGACTCATTCTGTGACTCAAAAGGGATTGCCAGACAATACAGTGCTCCCAGAACTCCTCAACAAAACAGTGTTGCTGAGAGGAGGAATAGGACACTTATTGTGGCTGCTCGGACCATGTTAGCTGATTCAAAGCTGCCTCTAACATTCTGGGCAGAGGCAGTCAGCACTGCATGCTATGTGCAGAACAGGGTTCTTGTAGTTAAGCCCCATGGAAAAACCCCTTATGAGTTATGGAACAAGAGGCCACCGTTCATTGGCTTTCTAAGGTCCTTTGGCTGCAGGTGTACCATACTTAACACAAAGGACAACTTAGCAAAGTTTGCTGAGAAGTCAGATGATGCTATCTTTCTTGGATACTCTTCTAGCTCCAAAGCTTATAGAGTATACAATATCAAGAATCAACAATTTGAGGAGTCATCTAATATAGTTGTTAATGAGCACACTCCTTGTGTTAGGGGAATGGACCTGAGTATATCTTTGATTTAGAATTGTTTCCAAACAATTTTAAACCATCTTGTGAGAATGTTTCTGCTGGAACAGGTGCTCAAGAGAATACTGATGCTGATGCAAGTCAACTGTTTGAGCTTCCCAGACCTCTTCCGAATTCTCCAAGAGCTGAAAGGCAACAAGCTTCAACCATTCACAGATCTGACAGTGCGACTATCTCCAGGAATAGTGAAGCTTCAACAAGTGAATCACTTGATCAACTTCAAAGTTCTTCAGGTGATCCATTACAACACCAGGTTGAGGGAAGTAGTATTCTGAAGGAACAGGCAATTGTTAATCCTACTTCACAACCAACCATTGATGATGTTTCTCAATCATTCAATCAGTCCTCATTGAATGACTTTGAAACAGCAGTTGGATAGAGTGATCCAGTTCCTGATCAGAATATGTCTAACCTAGACTTATCTCTGTAACTGGAAGTGATTCCTCGTCTTAGGATTCACAACACTCATCCAACTGAGAACATCATAGGGAATGTCTCTGAGGGTGTGAGAACAAGAGGACAAACTCATCATGGGAATGTCTGCTTGTATTCATGCTTCTTGTCTCAGATGGAACCAAAGAAGGTAGAAGATGCCTTGAAGGATAGTAGTTGGGTTGAATCGATGCAGGAGGAGCTGCTTCAATTCAGAAGACAAAAGGTCTGGAATCTATGCCCACTACCATCTGGTCAAGTACCAATAGGCACTAAATGGGTATTCAGGAACAAGAAAGATGATAGAGGCTTGATTATCAAGAATAAGGCAAGACTAGTAGTTCAAGGGTACACCCAGGAGGAAGGAACTGATTATACTGATGTGTTTGCACCTGTTGCAAGACTTGAGGCATTTAGGATCTTCCTTGCTTATGCTGCATCCAAGAACTTCACAGTCTACCAACTTGATATCAAGTGTGCTTTTCTATATGGGGATATAGATAGGGAAATCTATGTATGTCAACCTCCAGGATTTGAAGACCCACAGCACCCCAACTATATGTGCAAACTGGATAAAGCTCTATATGGGCTGCATCAAGCACCTAGGCTGTGGTATGAGACCTTGTCTCAGTTTCTCCTGAAGAATGGATACACTAGAGGTACCATTAACAGAACTCTTTTCATCAGAAAGAGTGGAGAAGACATTTTGCTTGTACAAGTCTATGTTGATGATATCATATTTGGTTCTTCAAACGATCAAATGTGCAAGGACTTTGAAAGCATTATGAAGCAGAAGTTTGAGATGAGTTCCATGGGAAAAATGGACTTTTTCCTTGGAATTCAGGTGAAACAAATGAAGGAAGGGTTCTTTATAAGTCAATCTAAGTATGTCTCAGACATCTTAGATAGATTTGAAATGAAGGATTGTAAACCAGCCAAGACACCCATACCCAGAAACCATAATCTTTTCCCTGACCTTGAGGGGGAGGATACTGATCAACATCAGTATAGAGTAATCATTAGTTCTCTGATGTATCTCACTGCTAGTAGACCAGATATCATGTTTGCCACATGCATTTGTGCAAGATATCAGGCTGCTCCAAAGGTGTCTCACCTAGCTGCTGTTAAGAGAATCCTCAGATACCTCAAAGGAGCACCTAAACTAGGACTCTGGTATCCAAGAAATAGTGATTTCAATCTCTATGGATACTCTGACAGTGACTATGGTGGCTACAACATTGACAAGAAATCAACATCAGGAGGATGTCAATTTCTTGGTGGAAGGATTATCTCATGGCAATGCAAGAAACAATCCTGTGTCTCTACATCAACTGCTGAAGCTGAATACATTGCTGCTGCTAGCTGATGTGCTCAACTGCTATGGATTCAAAATCAGATGTTAGACTATGTATTCAACTTCATGACTACTCCTATCCATATTGACAACAATAGTGCTATCTCCATTACTGAGAATCCGGTGAAGCACTCCAAGACAAAGCACATTGATATCAGGTATCATTTTCATTAGAGATATTCATGAGAAACATCTGATCAAGTTAATCAAAGTTGACTCAAATGAACAATATGCTGATTTCTTCACAAAGGCATTTGATGAACAAAGATTTAAGTATCTCATATCAGCTATTTGGATGATAAATATTGACTAACTACCTTTTTTGAAAAGAATTTTTAAATGTGTAATGTCTTGTGTCAATACAATTTAAGCCCTGTTACAAAAGATCTTTAAATTATTCTAAGTGTAAATTCCTTCCGAAGAGGAACTAACTCTCGGAAGATATTCTTGAATATCTTCCGAAGCCAAAATTCCTCAATGGAAATTTTCTTCTCGAAGAGTTTTTGGTCTCGGAAGAAGCGATTGATTTCACATCAGATCTACTTCCGAAGCTTGTAAAGCTCTCCATTCGGAAAGGAAACTTTACCTTCAGAAGCAATGTTTTGCTTCGGAAGGGAAAGTATCTTTAAAGGACCATTTTACCTTCGGAAGCAATGTCTTGCTTCGGAAGAGAAATTGACTTCGGAAGACAATTACCTTCGGAAATGTTTTACATTCGGAAGTAAAGGTTTTTATATGTAACGGATATCTTTTGGGCCCCACTCTGTAAAAAGTAAAGATTTTGTCTATGATGGTCAGATTATTTAAAATTATCCTTCGCCGCCACTATCATTTCTCCGCCGTAAACCACCATACCACCCACAGTAACCCCAAACAGTTACCCTATTACCGCTACTACCACAATTCATCCCTTTTAAATAATCTTGACTGGTCAATTTCATCTTCTTTTTCCAATTTACTGACCTAACTGTTTCCTTCACTGTCAAACCTGCAACTTCACCCAAATTTCAAGCTTATCTTTTCTTCAATGGCGCTAAACCCTCAGCACAACCAAGTCGCATTACTTGATTCGTCAAGGGATGCCGACTTCACCCAAATCATCACCTTTCTTACCGAATCCACATACCTCACTGCACTTACAGTTAACCCCACCGTATACTCCAACAATATGTCCGAATTCTGGAGCAACGGTCAAACTGCAGTTTTGAATGGGGTTCGAGTCCTGAGAACCCACATTTGTGGCCAAGAGTTGGTCATCACTGAACAGCTCATCAGGGAGCATCTCGAGCTCCATGATGATGGGGCTCCTACTGAATTCCCCAAAGAAGACTTGGAAGGCACCTATATCCTCATGGGATATGGAGGGGATGTAAGCAGGTCTACCATCTACAAGTTTAACTTCTCTTACCATTGAAAGTTCCTGCTGCACATTATCCTGCACTGCCTCTCCAACAAATCAAGGGGTTGGGATCAAATCCCATATGAACTAGGATGCCTAGTTCATGGGTTGGTGAGAGGTCTCCGATTCAACTACTCACGATTTGTGTTGACCAACCTTATCAGCAATCTGAGCAGGGATACATTCTTCATGTATCCCAGATTTATTCAACACATAATCAACTGTGAGCTGGAACCAAGCAAGCTTGTCTGCGCAGCTGCTCTTACCGTTCCACAAATGGGGCCTACTATCTTCAAAATACTGAAGAAGGTTTCCATCAACTTCACTGGAAGGTACACTCCATTACCTCTAGAGATGACTGAGCGCATAGCTCCTGGTGACATCCCTGTTATCCCCACAGGTGATGAACCCATACCAGCAATCTTCACCACAATGCTAAAATCTTCTTTACCCATCAAAGCTACATACCAGAGACGACCCAAACGAACCCTTGTTCAATCTACTCTGATTGAACAAGCTCCTTCAGTTCAATCCAAAAGGGCTAGAGTGGAATCATGGGCTCCCACTCAGTCCGAGGTCACACCATCCTTCACATTCGACCTCAATATGGGTTTTGAGCCTCCTCAGTCTCAAACCCCTGAGCCCGAACCCCAAGCCTTAAGCCCACAGGGTGAGTCTCTACACTCCCCTGTGCAGCCTTCTAGGGACAGCCCCACCATAGGCTCAATGCCTGTAGACATTGATCTAGGTCCCGGGTCAGTAGGTTTATCTTCCCTATCATTCACTGACCTTTTACTCCGCACTGATGAAGAGATTACATCTCTCTATGGCCATGAAGTTGATCTGCAACACCCTCTGAAAGATCAACAGAGCCAAGAGGGATCACTTGTCTCTAGCCCCCATCAGCAGCCAATTACTGAGGTGAGTCCCACTGATGTGGAGGGGACTCATGTAGGCTCAGCTGCCACTACTCAGAGTCTCTCATTAAGCTCTCAGGACAGTGGTAACATAATTAGGACTGAGTCTACGACAACTTTGCCCATTGACATCTCTGAAAGAGATGACTCTGAGCAAAGGAAACCAGGGTGCCAAGAAGCCACATCTAGTGGTGAGACTGAGCATACTAGGTATGTTATCTCATCTCCCCATGATTCTTCTCATGAAGATGAGGGAAGTATGCAACTAACACTTCAGTACTTGCTTTCTAAGGTCTCCAACCTGGAATCACAGGTAAGGATCTTAGAATCAAGGACCGCCACTCAGCAACTTGAGATTAACACTCTCAAGGCCAAACTAGCTGAGAAACAGACGGGAGGTCTGTTAGGCATGTACCAATTCAGGTCTCACTGAATTCTTCCTCTAGCTCATCTAGCTCTCAAGATGATGCTACTAAAAAGGGGAAGAAAGTTCCGAGACAAACAATTGAGGAACCACAGACCCAATCTCTTACTTCCCAACTCATCACACTACCTGAGTCATCTCAATCTTTTCTAGAGATTGACTCAAAGATGCTTCAAGATCTCTACAGACTTTTCACAAAGTTTGTATTGAGATCCTCTCTAGAACAGCCCAGCCCCGACACCACTCTCATATATTTTGGGGCTGAGGAGCTTCAAAGACTGACTGCACCTTCTACCACTGTGGAAGAAGTTGGTCAACCAAAGGTCCACATGGAACCTGAGATTAGCTTCGAAGGGGAAATGGGGACTGATGGCCCAACAACTGAAACAGTTAGGACAGAACTTGCAGCTGTCTTATCTTCCGAAGCCCAAGCTGAAGCTTCCGAAGCTGACATGGAAGCCTCGGAAGAACAAGAAAAGTCTTCCGAGGCCGAAATAGAAGCTGCGGAAGGGTTATTCCAGATGTCCGAGGAACTGACCATCACAGATGTTATTGCTGAAATAGCATCTGAGATGAGCAGAGAGGACATTTCTGACATTCCTCCAACCCAAACACCAGCTGAACCTCTCTCTCAATCACAACTCTCCATCCAAGAACCACCACAGTCAAGCACTGCCAAAGACAAAGGAAAAAGAAAGCTGACTGCGGAAGAGATTCAGGAGGAGGAGAGGATTGAGAAACTCAAAAAGAAAGGTAGGTTTCCTACTGAAAAGCTGCTAGCTGCTAGTTCTAAGGCAGCTGCAACCAATCAGGAAGAGATTAACCAAAAGAGAAGGACAACACTCATTGACCAGCTCATCAGCCTAGGAGCTGTCAATAAGGAAGTACTCCTGCTACCATTAGAGTTGGTGTCTTTGGAGAGGTCAACCAGGCTAAAGCAAGAAGAACAAGCCAGGTTGACCTTGGAGAGGGAAGAAGAAGAAAGAAGAGAAGCAGCCCTGAAGTTGAGAGGGGACAGGATTAAATTCCTACTCTCAAGAGGCTTCAGTCATCCTGAACTGTCTCCTCATGATGATGACATGATCCTGCTGCTCCACAACAAAGAGCAGGATCAAATGGAGAAGGAAAGGAAGAGAGCTGCTAGGGAGAAGTTGAGGGAGAAGAAGAGGAAGGAAGAAGAGAAGGGGGTCACTGCCGCCAAGAAGTCAAATGACAAAGCCTGGATGAAAGACTATCTCCGGGCTCATGGCTTCTCTGGTAGGCAGGTGGGACCTATGTCCGAAAGGACACTCCAGCGGATAGTCAGTGAAATTAAAGCTGACATCCGTTTGGGGAAAAGGAAGGAGATGTACTGGAGGGTAAAAGGAATGGTCTTCATCCCAGCCACTTAACCACAGTCAACCACTAAACCACAACCCACACCATTGTCAACCACTAAACCACAACCCACACCAGAAGAACCAACCCCATTCCCCATCAAAACAGAACCCACTGATGAAACCTTCACTCCTGAACCCACAACACTACCCAAACCTACCACATCACCTCAACCACCCAAACTACCCATCCTAAAACCCAAAACACAACCCAAAACCACTAAACCTAAGCCTACCCAACAAAAACCAAGACCATCCCCTTAGCCTCCTCAACATCTCTCCTTTGAGGAAATAAAGGAGTTCAAGACAAGGCTCATCAATTGCACCACTTTGAGCAGCATCTCCTGTGAGGGAGACCTTATTAACATCACCTATGTTGATAACTCTTCAAGCTCCCTCACCCTAGGCCAATTTCTTGAGTTGCCTAGAGACACTTTGGGCCAGGCTGGAAGACTTCTTGGTCTCAACTCCGATACCCTCAATGCTGAGGAGAAGAGACTAAGGAGGAGACTGGTGACTCTACTGGATACAAGGAAAGAGGACAGGATTTCTAGTCAATCTCCTGGACCTAGGAATGCTATAATCCAGTGGAGGTTCGATGAACCTTCTCACAACTTTGTTGTGGAAAGGGAGAATGGTGAAACCAACAGGCTCAATGCCACTTCTCTCTTGCATCTCAGCAGATTTGATCTTGCTGAGCTTGCTGAGAAGCCATTCTCCAATCCCTCCAACTCTGAGACTGCTGCACACATCAGAAATCATATCAGCGGTCTCCACTTGGCTGAACAAAGTAGAAGAGCCAAGATTAAAGAAGAGTTGAAGCTGAAAAGAGCGGAAGACAAGGAAAGACCAACCACCAAAGGCACAGCTTTTCTACAGATGGAGGAAGGTAGTGAATTGGAACCAATAGTTAGATGGGAATATGACTATAGTTCCCATCAACTAACTCTCTTCAGAGGGCCACAACAAAGGGTACATATAATCCAAGGAGACAGAGTGGAGGTTTTGTCTACTAAGGATCTATACAAGATTCTCAGCACCATGTTAGGAAAGAATAAAGACACTGATAAACACTTACTTTCCCTGGTGCTGAGAACTTTGAGAAGAAGAGGGAAGTGAAGTTTTGGTAGCATCAGCCTAGGGGGAGTTTGTTGGATCATGATGAGGCTGATGAAACCAAAACCACTTCATAGTCATTTTAGGTGCTACATTGAAGGGCTTCCGAAGCAAAGCAAGAGACCTTCCGAGAGTCTGAAGACAACGGCTGAAGTCAACAACTGAATACAACAGTTGAAGCTAACAGCTGAAGACTATCTTCCGAAGACAAAGTCTGATGAAAGAGCTGAAGACAAAGTCTGATGAAAGAGCTGAAGACAAAGTCTGAGCTTCCGAAGACAAAGAAGATCCAAGCCTCGGAAGAAGCAGTCTTCCGAAGTAAAAGTGGCTTTGGAAGAAGTTATTCTTCCGAAGTACTTTATTCTTCGGAAGACATTGCTATGACCAGCAGATAAAAGTATGGTCCCTGACAGTCCGCTGCAGACCTCAGATACAGCATGGCATCTTCCTAAAGAGCCATGTTGTTGACCATGCTTTATTCTACAGTTCACCTTTTTATGATAGTACATGTTACCAACTTTAGTTGGTCACAAAAGGTAAGTCAGGGACATGTCCTGACTACCAACTCTCAGGCAAAATATCTGAAAGACCTCACCTAGAATCTTGTAGTATAGATGTAAGGTTAGAGGTGTCCAGCTGGTATCAAAGTATATCCGGCTGTAGGTAGTATTATATATATCTTCTCCTTGTAACTCATTAGATGTGATTTGAGAGTCCAAGAGTCTTGTAATCATTTGAGTTGAGAAGCAATATATAAAAGTACCTTGAAAATTTACTTCCTGTGTTAATTTTCTTACTGCTTGTTACTTATTATATTGTGATCAACTCCTCATAGACTGCTTGCTGAGTGTTGTTCACAGTGAGTTGAGAGAAAAACCACCCATAATCGATCCTGCAAAAATACTCTATCTCAATCATGGAATGGAGATCCTCCTCATCCGAATCTTTCGAAGAAGACGAGCTTATTTTTGAAACGAGGAAAAAGGTGGTCAAGCATTTGATCGAGCAGTCTCAAGGTCAACGATCGTTAACGAGATCTTCACCTTTTTAATCGTTACCAAGCGGGTGCTAACTACATTTTGGTAAGACACTATTTTTCCCCGGAGTGTCTTTATGATGTAGAGAGTTTTAGAACATATTTTTGGGTAAGTATGCAATTATTTTTACGTATATCAAATGATCTTTCTGGAGAGATATTCGTTTTTCAACAAAAAAAAAGAACTAGATGTATAGCCAAATTCGCCATTTTTCAAAAGGTTACAACGCCTATTCGAAAATTAGCGTATGGTGTTACTTCGTACGCGTTGGACGAGTATTTACGAATGTCTAATAAAATTGAACGTAATTCACTTGAATATTTTTGTCAAGGTATATTAATTTTATCCTTACTTTGTATAATTTTTTTAAAATTACACATGATTCACTTGAAATCTTTCGTAGGAATTCTGTTGGCTTGGTATCGAAGATATTTGCATACACCCATCATACATGATATTCAATGCATATACGAGGTGCATGATGAAAGACATGGTTTATCATGAATGCTCAGTAGCCTTGATTGTACGCATTTGGTTAAGCTATGTGTCCTACTGCATGGAGAGTTCAGTTTCACCATGGTGATAACCCCTGGCATACCATCATACTTGAAGTGACGGCCTCGTGTGATATTTGGTTCTAACATGCGTTTTTTGGTATTGTCGGGTCAAATAACGACCTTAATGTTATCGATCAATCTCCTTTATTCGTAGTAGTTGTATTGTTTTTTAAAAAAATTAATTAATTTGTTTTTTATTTACTTTATGTTTTTAATGATTTTATTTGATTATAATGTTTAATTTTATATTAATGTTTTACACATAAAAATAAATAAAATGAATTAAGAAATTTCGTACCGCCTTTGATCATCATATCCATAATAGGGTTATACTACTTGTTAATGAGCTTTATCCAGTATTCAATCAGCATCTAGTTAGTATCACATACCACACCATTAAAGGATAAATTCACTTGAGTCTCTTTCTCACGACACTAGCCTTATAAGCTAAGGTTGGTGGGGTAGCTTATTTTTGTTAGTCCGTCACCAATTAAATTAATTTTTGATCTTACACGTGTTATATCTACAATTGACTTGGTTAAAGCGGTTATGTCATAAGGTTTTGTATAACATCTCATGTTCAAATTGCATGAGCACCAATCTTTTTGTCTATTCTATTATTTACTAGGTTATTAGGTATTACACGTGCTAAAGTTTATAAATATATAATTCAAAAATATAAATAAAATATTTAAACTCTATTGTTTTTAATTTAAATCGCTAATAGAAACATAAGGATTTGTGATCATAAGGTTTAATGGGTTAAATAAGGTTTGAAATGATTTATATAATAGATTCAAAATCTCTAGAAATTGGTGATGATTGAAGTAGTTAAGAAAAATTAAAAACTTCACACTTATCGTTCAAAAAAATTAAAATAAAATAAAAACTTCAAGTAAAAAATATAACATGATTTGTGAAAAATTTATTAAAGGAAGTTTAGGTCAAAAAAGTTATTGTGAGATGAAATTAGGGGTGTAAACGAGCCGAGCCGAGCCCGAGCTCGTATGGGCTCGAGCTCGGCTCCTGATGACTTTGGAGAGCTCGAGCTCCGCTCGTTTCGAGCTTTATTTTTAAAGCTCGAGCTCGGCTCGACAAATACTATTTCAAGCTCGAGCTCGGCTCGGGCTCGGCTAGTTTATTTATTTAAAAATTATTTTTAATATTTTTATATTTAATTTTGATATATATTTATAATTATATATGTTATAAATAACATTATACATATTTTTTAATTGTTTTTATCGTAACTTCATACATAATAAATATTATTTATAATATGTTTAATAAATTAAATAAATATATCTATATATAAAGCTCGTTTAGGCTCGCGAGCTGACTCGAGCTCGATACCTGAAGCTCGGGCTCGGGCTCGGGCTCGATAACTAAATGAGCTTTTATTCAAGCTCGAACTCGGCTCGAGCTCGATAAAGCTCGCTCGTTTTCAACTTTTTATCGATCCGATCTCGAGTAGCTCGCGAGCACTCGGCTCATTTACACCCTTAGATGAAATCCAGTGATAACATGTGTTATTATCACATGTAATCATTTATTTCAAGTATGATTTGATTTTTTTTACTTTACTTTTTTCCAATTACTTTGTTTTCCTTAAGTTATTTTGCCATTTAAATGCAGTGGCATATTAATTTTTCAAACTACACCCTCCAATTTATAATGTTTGGACTTGATCCTTTTATTGTATATAATGTAATACCATTTAACCTTTTTACTAATTTCATCTTTCTTTAAAAATTTCAATTCGTTAATTAAAAAAATTAATTTATGGTTGTGTTAATTTATTTTCTTGTCATCCCAGTATAAATGTTGTTAAATACTAAATTGTATTCAAAATAGGGTATTTTTTAGGTTTCGTAGATTATATCAACTAATACCAACACGTTAGGGCATCATCGTTTTGTACTTAACCTCGTTAGTGTCAGCGTCACAACACATAACAAGATTCACTGACGCGCCGCATCGTGCGAGCTTAATTTCTAGTTTATCACAAAAGGTACTTTTACCACGTATATATGTACACTTGATATTAGCGCCATATAGTAAATTGATTACAAACTTAAAATTATTAGCCATATAGTACATTTATTACAAACTTAAAATTATTACAATTATAGAATCACAGTCAAGTAGTCGGTTTTTTAGGCAAACTTAAAATTGTGTCCTGGAAGAAAATATTACAAAAGGTAATTTAATCCATACGTTATACTTTTTTCTATTTTTTATACAATGTTTCTCTTATATTTATAAAGATTCAAACCACTATCACGTTTACAGAAACATACCACTACTTCATTTGGTCGTGAGTACATACGTTATGCATATAGCCGATATGTATAATAATACTACGCGTATCGTAAGTGCTAGTCATCCTAATGTTTGTAGTAGTATTTGTTGTGGTTGGGTCGTTTATACGAGGTGGCATCTTGCATGCAAGCATGTTGAGCAACACGTGTCACGTTCCGCATCCCACGTGTCACGTTCCACATCCCACATGTCACGTTCCGCATCCCACGTGTCAGGTAAATCTCCCAATTGCTTTTGAGTGAAGGTTTGCTATATTTTGGTTTTAATCGTCTTGTTTTTGAAACTTAAAAGCATTTGTTCAACAAACAAATATCATACATACAATACCTACTTTTTTGTTAACCTATGTACGTTACATGGTACATACACACGTGAAGTTATATTATCGGTAAATTAACATTTGTTTAAAGTAGATTAATTTATGTTAAAAATATTGAACCTTTTAACAATATCCCTAGGTAATTTCGATCTTTGTAATGTTATTTCGGTTTCCAATGAAGCTCCAAATTTCATTTACGAGAAAAGAAGCTAAGATGCAGTTTTTTCTTCTTTTCTCTTTTCATTTTTCATAGTAATTCTTAATTTTATAAGATAAATAGTATAATGACGTGCAGTTGTGAAGCGTTAAACCGCGGATCGTTACAACAAACACGGTAAAACAGTATAGGATCGATTTCATAATATGCATCTTACATCATATTTGTACAAGGTAACCTATGCTTTTGAGAACACAATTGTCGAAGCTATCTCGAGATTGTAAAACAACTATTGACTTACTTATTTAATTATCAAACTATACATCCATCTCTAACACTAAAAACATGCAAACTAAAAGATGAAAATCTTGATCAAAACCTAGTTATTTTAACATTTATTTCAAACCTACAAACATTGCAAGTCATTAATATGTCATAACTAATCTAAAACTTGCATCATGGGCGTGGCTTAACAACAACATTGCCATATTCAAGGCTATAAGGCATCTAACCAGAACTAAAAATTTAGGAAAGGAAAAGTTCATATCTTTGAACAACCCTTAACATGAAACTACATCAAATCAATCAAGATCTAGCAAATCAAAATTAATTCATTGTTAGAAGTAAGTAAATGAAATCTCTATCACATGATGTGTAGTCATACAAAAGAAAACCATAAATAGCAAAAAAGATAAAGATGCTTCTAAAAGGAAGATGGAACTTGAATTATGATTGTGTGGGTCTCAACACCAATTAATTATATGCTTTGTTTTAAAATTGGGTTTTCTAGACGCACCGTATTAAATTTGAAAAAAATCGATTCAACCCGTGACATGTTGGTCAAACCGTGACATATTGAAGCCTAAATGTCACGGTTTGGCCAAAACGTGACATATTGGGTTTCAGAGAATGTTGTGCACCTCGGGATTAGGTTAATTATTAGGAGTGAGTTTCTTGGTTTTGGTGCTGTATATGTCACGGTTTAGCCAAACCGTGACATATTGAGTTTACAAACATAAAAACAATAAATAAATATAAAAACCTAAAAAAACAAAAAAAAAACAAATTTACTGGAACTTACGCCTACTGCAATTATGAGCTCTAAAATACACATATACACACACAATAAATACAAGGTCCCTTCGATGTTAATTTTAATATATATATATATATATATATATATATATATATATATATATATATATATATATATATATATATATATATATATAACGATGACAAAATCCTATGAGACTGGTGATGGGGTATGCAATGGGAGCAAAAACTGAATTGAAGAACTTTTCATCCAAAAGGGCTCTATTTACAAACATAAAACAATAAATAAATATAAAAAGCTAAAAAACAAACAAAAAACAAATTTACTGGAACTTACGCCTACTGTAATTATGAGCTCCAAAGATACACTCAATCACCACCTATGCAATTATGAGCTCTAAAAATACACATTTACACACACAATAAATACAAGGTCCCTTCGATGTTAATTTTAATATATATATATATATATATATATATATATATATATATATATATATATATATATATATATATATATATATATAACGATGACAAAATCCTATGAGACTGGTGATGGGGTATGCAATGGGAGCAATCACCATTGTCGTCGACTCGATCGTATCTATCTGAGCATAACTTTCTTTGATCGAGCTATGAAGGTAATTCCAAAGTTTGTTTTTTTAAATGGGTATGAAGTTATTTGAAGTGATGTAATTTGATTAATTATGACACCTTCTACCTATGGTTGGACTTGCAATGTAACTTCTCAGTAGACATCTTTAATACTTGTGAAAAGCTATTTGAAGTGATGTAATCAAATGTTTTTTATTTAAATTTTTTTTGAATATTTCAAAGTGTCACGGTTTGGCCAAACCATGACCTTTTGATTCAAAAAAATATCTCAAAATGTCACGGTTTGGCCAAACCGTGACCTTTTGATCCGGTTTCTCCCCAAAGTGTCACGGTTTGGCCAAACCGTGATATATTGGGCCGGTCTCTCCCCAAAAACACCTGCGGTGTCCCCAGCAGGACCCTTAAAATTTTGTTGAGCTAGACTTCCACCTTGGTGTGCGTTAATGGTATAGATATTTTTGTAAAGATTTTCACACAAATTCGGTTTTATTTTTTTTTTCACTTATACTAAACTATATACACAAGAAAAGTGTACCTATCATGGGTAAAAAAGTAATGGTAAGAACTATGTATCAATCGGTATATACATGCATGCTCAATAAACTATGTTTATAATTGATTATCAGATTGGTTTTGATTTAAAAAAAATGATAAGTTTGTTTCAAGTGACTAATTTTTAATCTTTTAAAAATAAATTTTAAACTAAATAAAAAAGCAAGTAAATGATAGAGATTTTTGGTGATCTTTTAGTGAAAGAGGACTATAATCTTAATTACTAAGTGCATCATGTTGGTTATCCTGATAAGTAGTTAATCAAATAAAACTAAACCACGTATATATACTTACCGATTAACTAAAACCAACTTAGTTTAAACTCCTCAATATTCAAAATTTTTTAATTGTAAAATTTTCTTTTAGTTTTTGTTAGATCTCATATTCAAAATGAATCCTTTTATACGCATCCCTATCACGAGGGTTGAAAGGTGAAGAATGCTTTTTTTCCCGCTATAATCTTCTCAATAGCAACATACTCTTCACATGAAATCAGTTGTGAAGTGATTTTAAACATAACCGAATTATACTTAGCTTATTAACTTAGAATCTTAACATGCCCATTCATAATAAGCCATTAGTGGTTTTATAGTGTTCAAGTGGCCACGCCTTTTGTTAAATTTAGTCCCAAACGCTAAGGTGCTGTTTGTTTTTTCTGTAGGAAAACGTCTGCAGTCTGCGGACCAAATCTGCAGATATCTGCAGCAGAAGAGGTGGACCAAATGTCTGCAGTCTGCAAGAAAAAGACTGTTTGTTTTTTTAACTTTTGCAGAATGCTGAAATATTTTGTAATTAAACTAAACCTATTTTTTAAACTTTAAAAATAACTTTCTTCAGAGCTAATCATACAAACTAAACCAAATACTAAACCAAATCACTAACCATAAACAAAATCACCAATCAAACAAACCAAATCACTAACCGTACAAACTAAAAACCCTAACCATACAAATAATATAAAAATCTAACAAAATCATAAACCAAATCACCAGTCATACTAACCAAATCACAATCATCTTACATAAACAACAAATCAATGACTTTCGCTAAAACCCTAACCTAATTACACAGTGAAAATTGAATTCAAACGTCATACCTGTGTAATGCGAATGCTTTAGAGAACGATGGAATAGAATCGAGATAATTGCAATCGATCCTTAGGTTAGGGTGTCAAACCGTAAACGAAATCAGATATCATTTAAACATTTATATATATTAAAAACATTTTTCAATTTATACCTTAGGGTGTCAACATATATACGAAATCAAATATCACCAATCAGAGAATAACATGTGTTCGTTGATTCAGCGATATATCATCATCACAAGATAAGAAACAAATTTAAAACATATTATAAGGGCAACCTTTTAGCAAAAACAAACATGTTATGGAACATTTCTAGGTGAATAATAATAAGATGTTATAAAATAATTTTTATTTGTTATGGAGTCTTATTTTGTTGTTAAAATATTAAATTTTTTCATCTATTTAAAAGTAAAAATATGCATGAAATCTTTTTCTTACACTTTTTTGAACGCAGATATGGTTACTAAAGAATTTGAAGTTTAATAATTTCAATGTGTTTAATAAGGTGTTTACTCGTAATATTAGAAGTTCAAATTCCCTAATGAACAAGTCATGTAAGTTTTTATTAAAACATTAATCGCAGCTTAATATTTAGATTACTAAAATATTTGTAGTCACTTTCACTAAGAATTTGCATTAGATTTTTTAAATTAACTTTTTTTAAAAAGTTTAACAACTAGCTATCTAATTATTTATATATTTATATTACATTAAAGATAATATGAACAAATTAATCGTAGCTTAACAGTTAATGTAAACTAAATATTTGATCATTTATATATTTATATAAATATTGAAAATAATATTAAGTGAAATTATATTTCTTTAACAATACTAAAAAAATATTTAAAATAAATAAAGTTTATTTTTGTGAAGGGAGAAGAGGTTTGATGAAATGTCTTCCCGCCTGAAGACACTAGTCCATGTCTGCACCAAAAAGACCTCGCGCAGACGTTTTTTAATGAAACTTCTTCCAAAAAACAAACAGTCTGTGCACTCAAAACCTCTTCCCGCGTCTGCGTGCGCGCAGATGAAGAGGTGGGGAAGAGGTTTTCTTAAAAACAAACACCACCTAAGTTAATCCTTGATAGTGTTGGGGTAGTCAAGCCTTCTAAAGCATTATAGACATGATGACATAGGCAAATCGTTCCTTGGTTGATCTTAAGTCATTGTTTCATTTTTTTTTCTCGATGGTGTCACCATGATCAATAACATCTAAGTGTATTTTAACACCCAACACTCATTACAAATAGTTTTTCTTTATGATAAATTTCTGCTTGAAAATCCAAGCATTGTAAGAATTAAGATGATGAACTTGTGCAATATAATCCAACTTGAATAGACAATTTGGGCTCATAAGTTGTTATGAAACAAACAATTTAATATGAAACAAACAATTTAATATTAATATCTAACTCATTATTTATCCAAAGAACCATGGTGTTTACAGAGAAAGTTAACTCTATTTCATTAATAGGTTAAATATTTGATACTAACAACCCTTATACACGAGATTAATCAATAAATATAAAATTAGAAATTAATAATTTTTGATACAATAAATAACTTATGTATATCTTAAAAGCAAAGGTGGGAGGAGGCCACGATGCTCACCTCTCAACTTTCATATATATATTTTCACCACTCACCTTTTTAAAAACTATATGCAACATTTTTACCATCATCTTTTTAAAAACTTTATAAAATGCCACTCTGACCCACTCGAGTTTTTCAAGTTTAGGGTTTACGTCATATACAGTTTACTTAAAAAACTAATTACTTACGTACTTATGTTTATAAACATGTTGGTATAAATTTAAGTTCGTCTACGTTTTAACATCAATTATATTTGAGATGAGACATAATCGACCCGTCTCGTTACAAAACTAAATTCGAGTTGAAACATAGAATAATTCGAATTTATGTTGTCAAATAAAAATGTATTATATTTGACACGACTTTAAACAAAATTTATGTGAAAACGTAAACTAACTCAAAACACATATAAAAATTAACAGTTGAGGCGAAGTATAGAGTACAATTACCCCGACTCATTTGCAAACTAAATTTTAGTCGTAAAATTTACACTAACATCATCGACGACCACCGTAATTTCTCGGAAAACTTGCAAATCCTGTGTCCTTATTCTTCATTAGCACCGTTTCTTCGGTCATTTAGAAAAGGCTAACGCCTCGACACGACGGTCTCAGCCTCCACAAATCAACCGGAGACATCGGTCATGCCTGAATGGTTAACGTTGGAGACATCGGTCATGTCGGAAAGGCTAACGTCTCCAGCGGCGGAAGTCGTGCAAGCCGACGAGACTACTTCCTCTGTAACACCTCGTAATGTTCTTTAAACCAAACGTTAACTTTGTAAGTTTTATAAGGATTTGTGATGTGTGAAAATTAATTTGTGGGTTAACAAATTAATTTAATAATAATAATAATAATAATAATAATAATAATAATAATAATAATAATAACAATAATAATAATAATAATAATAATAACAATAATAACAATAATAATAACAATAATAATAATAATAATAATAATAATAATAATAATAATAATAATAATAATAATATAATAATAATAATAATAATAATAATAATAATAATAAAGTCGAGGGGTTGTGTTGTCATTTTTGAAACTTTAAAAGTGAGTTTTGACATAAAATGATACAAGTTCAAACTACAGGGACCGTTTCTGAAATTTTTTATAAAAACCCAGCCCCCCGCCCGTCGTCCCTGTTCTTTCTCCGACCACTGTCGCCGGCGAGCCTCCGGCGAATCCGTAACACCCAAACGAACGCGGTTTTGACCAAACTAAAGTTCCAGACGCAATTTTGTGGTGGAGTCGAATATGGGTCACCTTTCAATTTAATAATACGAGTGCGAATACCACTGAAACCGACCATCCCCATTGTCGACCAAACAAACGATCCACAATCGCCACTAACAACTATAATAATCCAATTAATCGAGTATAAATGAACGCGTATCTGTTTCTAATCGATTTCACCGTTCCATTTTATCTGAAACACTCAAAATCTCACATTCAAACACCACCAAAGCCGCGACCTGTTTCTTCGTCTGTTCATCACCAAAAGTCTTCGAATCTGGTAATTAAATATACATACTGATTCGATTTTTCATGGGGAACGAAAGCCCCATGATTTCAGATGTTTTCAGAATCGAATCGACCTTCGATTTGGTTCGGATCAAACTAGGGTTCATATGTATTTGGGGGTTTATTTGAAATCGTGTTTAAAAACAAATGAAACCATGATCTACCGCGGCTGTATGCCTTGGTTCACTGGTTAAGAGCGTGTGTTGCATCCATGAGGTCCCGGGTTCGAACCCGGGCACCTTCACTTATTTTTTAAAAGGCTTTTTAAGCTTTTAAAAAATATATAAAAATTCTCAAAAATTATAAAATAACTTTTATAAATTTCCTTTATTTTAAAAGTTATCAGATGAATTTCCAGAAATTTATTTCTTTAAAACCTTAACTATTTATAATTTTTAAGAAATATTACAAATGTTTTAAAATAGTTATTTTTATAAAATGGAGATTAAAATTTTGATTTCAGTTAATAAAATTAATATTGGTCCAAATGTTATTTTTAATTATAATTTAATTCTGTTATATAAAATAATATTATAGAAATTATTTACAATTTATATTTAAGTTTACCCGTTCTTGTAAATACTTCAAATACGTGAAATTATATAATAATTTTCATAGAATTAAAATTATAACAGATTTTATTATTAATACTTTAATTATATGATAAAAATCCCAAATTCTTATCGAAACCCTCGTTCGCGTTTAATCATTAAACCTTATTATTAACATGGATCTTAAAATTTATATATATACGTGTTTAGGTACCTCGTGAAGGAGTTCATTGGAACATCTACTGTCATCCTATTTAATCATCTTATATACATACTTACACACCATGTGAGTTTACAGCCCCACTTTTACTTATATACTCTTTTGGGGGAGAGAAACATACTATTTTCATAAACATTACATTACATTGGATTTTTGTAATACTGCATATACTTGATACTATGATGTTGTACTTGCCCATCGGACCGTTAATATGGACTTAGCGAGGTAATTGTTAGTAGTACTACTTGGATTGACATACCCCACCTGGGCTAGTCGCGCTAGCACAACGTTCGTCAAACGGGTGAACGGTTAGCCTAACTACAAGTGTTGTGGTGTGTGATCCACAGCCGGCCTGTTTTATATTTGATTGCATGTCAGCTCGGTCGCGATTTCGTACACATAGTGATCATTATGGACTAGCTACCCATGATATGCTTTTATTACATAATCCAGGAATTTCATTACTGATACTTATCGGATTACATAATCCGGGAATTTCATTACTGATACTTATTGGATTACATGATCCGGGAATTTCATTACTGATACTTATCGGATTACATAATCCGGGAATTTCATTACTGATACTTATCGGATTACATAATCCGGGAATTTCATTACTGATACTTATCGGATTACATAATCCGGGAATTTTATTACTGATACTTATCGGATTACATAATCCGGGAATTTCATTACTGATACTTATCGGATTACAAAATCCGGGGATTTCATTACTGATACTTATTGGATTACATAATCCGGCAATTTCATTACTGATACTTACTGTTTTCTGATAAACCTGTGAACTCACCAGTCTTGTACTGAGATTTTTGCATGTTTTCTCTCAGGGCATTAATGTGGCACGTTTAGGAGCACAACATCCACTGCATGTCATTCCGCGTTCATCTCAAACTGTTTTCAAGATTTAATTTGCATTTACTTTACATAAATTGGATTGGACACGTGTTTGCGTGTTCCAAAACTATTGTTAAATGTTTTCCTGTTTTTGCTTCCGCACTACTTAAATGTATTTGGTTTGTTTCATTAGAATTAAGCAACTTATATGATTTATAATTATCGAGTCGTTTGGTGTAACTGATGCTTATCTGAGATCCTGGTTATGTCACACGCCTGACGGTAAAACCCCGTTAGCGGATTTTGAGGGTGTGACAGATTGGTATCAGAGCATTAGTTATAGCGAACTAAAATGAATTCTGCATCTCATTTGCATTGCATTTTAGACTATAGCTGGATTTGCATTAGTTATACACACATAGATTACTAAGATATGCCTACTAAATTGGTTGCCTGAGAATTTTTTCTTTAACATATCCCTGTGAGCATATGGCTACCGGGATGGTGGCTCTAAGTTGCTGTGAGTCACGGGAGAGTTTGTGTGCATTTGACATCGCCTAAATGTTCTTCATGATTTGTGTGACATATAGACACCTGTATTCTGGATTTCCTGGCAAAAGGCCCTCGGGCTAAGGCAAGTATATCGCATAAATCTCATTGCGAGACCAGTTATGCTTACCTGGGGATTTCTGGGATGAGTGATAAACTATGGTCAATACACAGGTCTCTAGGGCAAATGGGTCAAATTACCTTGGCGTGTCAATGATTCCCAAACTTTACTGATCCTTTCGTATACTTTGATTGATCGACCCCGATATAATACATATATATTTGGTACTTTTACCATTGATGACCACTGTACTTGACAAGATATGTTAGCCTGATAGGAGGAACCGGGGTGATCATGCAAAGCAAGTTACCATTACGGGTGCACACGTAATTGTAATTTGTCGTGCATGCTAAGTCCGGTGAGTCTGGTCGGGTGGTAACATTGTAGTCAGTATAAGTCATCATTCCTACACCTTGAGCAAGAAAGTCTCGGTCTTCATAGAACATAGCCACTGATATGGAAACTATCTATCATTTCTACTTGTAGGAATGCCCACCCTTACCTTGAATTTGGACGAAATTCAAACCATGACATTTGTGTTAATCCCTCGGATTCGGACTGATTCTCTATCTTGTCTATTTCTTTAAATTCTTGAATTTCTCTTCCTCTTCATTCCAAGACAAAAGGTCTATTTTCATACGACTGATAGCTTTTGATATTTGGTAATTTAAAGAATGTCTGGAAGAGGACATGGACGCGGGAGAGGTAACATCTCAATGACGCCTGTAGAATTGGCAGCGATAATCAATCATAGTATTACCGTAGCGTTGGCAAACCAACACCCTCCACAGCAGCACCCTATTGGACAACCGACTTGCACCTACAAGTCCTTTATGGACTGCAAACCTAACCCGTTCAATAGAACTGAGGGAGCGGTGGGACTGCTCCGTTGGTTCGAAAATCTAGAGTCGGTGTTCGAAATCTGCAACTGCCCTGCTGGGAATAGGGTAAAATATGCTGCTGGCACACTAGATGGTGCTGCTCTGAGCTGGTGGAACACACAAGTTCAGATGTTGGGTGTTGAAGCTGCAAACGCCACGACATGGGTAGAATTCAAGAATCTGCTGAAAGAGGAGTACTGTTCACGAGATGAAATACAAAAACTGGAAATCGAATTTTGGAACCTAAAGATGGTAGGTTCTGAAATCGAAGCCTACACAACTCGTTCTCACGAGTTGGCTACTCTGTGCCCTACTATGATTAACCCGGCTTATAAACGGGTTGAAGGTACATCGACGGACTAGTACCTGAAATCCAGAGCATGGTCACCACTGCTAGACCAGCTACCATTCAGGAAGCTGTCCAACTGGCCCACAAGTTGACTGACCAAGCTGTCGCGCAGGGTAAACTGCCCCCGCGTGGTGCTGCATCTGGTTTCCATAATAACAAGAGGAAATAGGAACCATCTGCCAGCGGAAAGCAATCTTCATCCTCCACTTATCAACCTCAACACAAGAAGTTTAATCCGTCCCAATCTTCTCATTCGGGCGGCTATCAAGGAAATCTCCCAAAGTGCAACAAATGTCAGCTCCATCATACTGGGCAGTGCACAAGGAACACCTGTGAGAGGTGCGGGAAGTTTGGGCATGTTGCCAGTATTGCCGGGTAAACCTCTCGGGAAAAGCACCTCAACAACAACAGAACCATAATCAGACTGTGTGTTATGAATATGGTCAACCCGGACACTTTAAAAGGGATTGCCCTAGATGGAAAAAGAATGGTGACAATGGTGCTACTGATAAGCCCAAAGACAACAACAATGGTGGTGGCGGTGGCAGAGGCAGAGTCTTCATCATGGGTTCAGGTGAGGCTCGAAATGACCCTACTGTAGTGTCTGGTAGATTCACTATTAATGGATGCTATGCCTCTATTCTATTTGACTCTGGTGCTGATAAGAGTTATGTGTCCACCAAGTTTAGTGAAACACTAGGAATGGTGCCTACTGACTTGAGTTCTAAGTATGCCATAGAAATAGCCGATGGTAGGACGATAACAACAACACAAGTGTTTAAAAACTGTAAGCTAGGCTTATCCGGACACACTTTCTGCATAGACCTTATTCCTATCACACTAAGAAGCTTCGATGTAGTAGTCGGGATGGATTGGTTATCCCAGAACAGTGCTGAGATCGTTTGCAAGGAGAAGCTGGTCAAGTTACCATTTCAGACGATGAAATTCTTACAGTGGAAGGTGAAAAGGTGGGTGCGGTGGTCGACATCATATCATACTTGAAGGCTCAGAAATGTCTCAGAAAAGGACACCTTGCCTTGTTGGCACTTATCACTGAAACGAAGGCGGATGAAAGGCAAATTGAAGATATTCCTGTTGTTAGAGACTTTCCTGAGGTATTTCCCGAAGACCTACCTGGCCTTCCTCCATATAGACAGGTGGAATTCCAGATTGAATTAGCACCTGAAGCAGCTCCGATCGCTCGGGCGCCGTACCGTTTGGCACCGAACGAACTACAAGAGCTGTCTAAGCAATTGCAAGAATTGTTAGACAAGGGATTCATACGTCCCAGCTCTTCACCCTGGGGAGCTCCAGTGCTTTTCGTTAAAAAGAAAGATGGAACCTTCAGGATGTGTATTACTACCGCGAACTGAACAAGGTGACAATCAAGAATAGGTATCCACTTCCACGCATTGATGATTTGTTCGACTAGTTGCAAGGATCTAGCTACTATTCCAAGATTGAATTGAGATCAGGTTATCATCAGTTGAGTGTTCGAGAGGAAGACATCTCCAAGACTGCGTTTCGGACACGCTATGGGCACTACGAGTTCACCGTAATGCCTTTTGGGCTGACCAATGCCCCAGCAGTTTTCATGGACCTCATGAACCGTGTTTACAAACCTTATTTGGATAAGTTTGTCATTGTCTTCATTGATGAAATACTGATCTACTCCCGTAATAAGGAAGATCATAAGGGACATTTGAGGACCATACTGGAATTGTTGAGAGATGAACAGCTTTACGCAAAGTTCTCAAAATGTGACTTCTGGATGCGTGAAGTGCAATTCCTTGGGCACGTGGTGAATGAATGTTGATCCTTCAAAGATTAAAGCGATCAAGGATTGGCCGGCACCAAAGACGCCTACTGAGGTGCGACAATTCCTTGGTTTGGCAGGCTATTACCGGAGGTTTATCGAAGGATTTTCTAAATTGGCGCAACCTTTGACTGCCCTAACTCATAAGGGAATAATTTATAAGTGCGGCAGCAAAGAGGAAACAACGTTTCAGGCGCTTAAAGACAAACTCTGCAGTGCACCAATCCTAGCCTTACCAGAAGGAACTGATGACTTTGTTGTATACTGTGATGCATCCATCCAGGGTTTGGGGTGTGTATTGATGCAACGTGACAAAGTCATAGCTTATGCATCTAGACAGCTCAACGTGCATGAGAAGAACTACACAACGCATGATCTGGAACTAGGAGCTGTAGTGTTTGCCTTGAAGATCTGGAGATACTACTTATATGGAACCAAGTGCACGATATATACAGATCATAAGAGCCTCCAGCACACATATGATCAGAAGGAACTGAATATGCGGCAACGAAGATGGTTAGAATTACTCAATGATTATGACTGTGTGATCAAATACCATCTGGGTAAGGCTAATGTGGTAGCCGATGCCCTTAGTCGTAAGGAAACCCTAAAGCCTCGTCGGTGCGCGTATTACAAATGACTATCCACTCCGACCTACCAGTGCAAATCAAAGCTGCTCAATCTGAGGCCTTGAAGACGGAGAATCTCAAAGCAGATCCATGCGAGGCATGGAGAAACAATTGGATGCTAAAGCTGATGGAATCCGTTATTTTATGAAACGGATCTGGGTATCACAGTACGGAATTTACGAGAGATGATAGTGGATGAAGCTCATAAGTCACATTACTCGTCCATCCAGGTTCAGACAAGATGTATCAGGACCTGAAAGAATTTTACTGGTGGCCGAAAATGAAAGAAGAGATCGCCACATACGTAAGCAGATGCCTAACTTTTTCAAAGGTTAAGGTAGAATACCAGAGACCATCCGGGTTACTCCAACAACCGGAAATTCCAGTGTGGAAATGGGAGCTGATCTCAATGGACTTCGTCACGAAGTTACCTAGGACTCCCAACGGATGCGATACCATTTAGGTTATAATAGATCGCTTAACAAATCCGCACACTTTCTGGCAAGCCGAGAGACTGATCGAGTGGAGAAGCTGACACGTATCTATTTAAGGGAAATAGTCTCTGGCATGGCATGCCGATATCTATCATTTCTGATCGTGACGCTCGGTTCACTTCTCATTTCTGGCAATCATTACAACGATCATTGGGAACGCGGCTGGATATGAGTACCGCGTATCACCCGCAAACCGATGGTCAAAGTGAGCGTACGATCCAGACACTGGAAGACATGTTGCGTGCCTGTGTGATTGATTTTGGCAGCAGCTGGGAAACTCATTTACCGTTGGTTGAGTTCTCCTATAATAACAGTTATCATACCTCGATCAAGGCAGCTCCATTTGAGGCACTGTATGGACGTAAGTGCCGATCTCCTATCTGTTGGGAAGAAGTAGGAGAAAGCCAACTTACGAGACCTGAACTTGTGCACGAAACGACTGAGAAGATCGTGCAAATTCGTAACCGTATGACAACAGCACGTGATTGACAAAAGAGTTACGCTGACAAGCGTCGTAAGCCATTGGAGTTTCAGGTTGGTGACAAAGTACTGCTGAAAGTCTCACCCTGGAAAGGTGTAATATGCTTTGGAAAACGGGGGAAACTAAACCCTAGGTACGTGGGGCCGTTTGAGATTGTCAAACGGATTGGCCCGGTGGCTTATCAACTGAACCTACCTGACCAACTCAGTGGAGTACACAATGTGTTTCACGTGTCAAACCTAAGGAAGTGTTTTGCTGATAAATCACTCATTGTTCCATTAGAAGAACTGGAAATCGATGAACAGCTTCGTTTCGTTGAAGAACCAGTAGAGATTATGGATCGAGAAGTTAAAACACTGAAGCGCAGCAAAATTCCCATTGTGCACGTTAGATGAAACTCTAAGCGAGGTCCAGAATTCACCTGGGAACGCGAGGACCAGATGAAATCCAAATATCCGCATTTGTTCGTGGATACAACTTCGGGACCTAACTCCAGCTGAATTTCGGGACGAAATTCTCTCAACTGGAGGATACTGTAACACCTCGTAATTTTCTTTAAACCAAACGTTAACTTTGTAAGTTTTATAAGGATTTGTGATGTGTGAAAATTAATTTGTGGGTTAACAAATTAATTTAATAATAATAAATAATAATAATAATAATAATAATATAATAATAATAATAATAATAATAACAATAATAATAATAACAATAAATAATAATAATAATAATAATAATAATAATAATAATAATAAAATAATAATAATAATAATAATAATAATAATAATAATAATAATAATATAATAATAATAAAGTCGAGGGGTTGTATTGTCATTTTTAAAACTTTAAAAGTGAGTTTTGACATAAAATGATACAAGTTCAAACTACAGGGACCGTTTCTGAAATTTTTTATAAAAACCCAGCCCCCCGCCCGTCGCCCCTGTTCTTTCTCCGACTACTGTCGCCGGCGAGCCTCCGGCGAATCCTTAACACCCAAACGAACGCGGTTTTGACCAAACTAAAGTTCCAGACACAATTTCGTGGTGGAGTCGAACATGGGTCACCTTTCAATTTAATAATACGAGTGCGAATACCACTGAAACCGACCATCCCCATTGTCGGCCAAACAAACGATCCACAATCGCCACTAACAACTATAATAATCCAATTAATCGAGTATAAATGAACGCGTATCTGTTTCTAATCGATTTCACCGTTCCATTTTATCTGAAACACTCAAAATCTCACATTCAAACACCACCAAAGCCGCGACCTGTTTCTTCGTCTGTTCATCACCAAAAAGTCTTCGAATCTGGTAATTAAATATACATACTGATTCATTTTCATGGGGAACGAAAGCCCCATGATTTCAGATGTTTTTAGAATCGAATCGACCTTCGATTTGGTTCGGATCAAACTAGGGTCATATGTTTGGGGATTTATTTGAAATCGTGGAACCATGATTCCGTGGCTGTATGCCTTGTTCACTGGTTAAGATGCTCCATGAGGTCCCGGTTCGAACCGGGTCACTTATTTTTAAAAGGTTTTAAGCTTTTATAAAAATTCCTAAAAATTATATACTTTTATAAATTTCTTAAAATTGGAGAATTCAAAATTTATTTCTTTAAAAACCTTAACTATTTATAATTTTAAGAAATATAAATGTTTAAAATGTTATTTTTATAAAAATGGAGATTAAATGGTTCATTAATAAAATTATATTGTCAAATGTTATTAATATAATTTAATTATTATATAAAATAATATTATAAAAATATTTACAATTATATTTAAGTTTACCCGTTCTTGTAAATACTTCAAATACGTGAAATTATATAATAATTTTTATAGAATTAAAATTATAACAGATTTTATTATTAATACTTTAATTATATGATAAAAATCCCAAATTCTCATCGAAACCCTCGTTCGCGTTAATCATTAAACCTTATTATTAACATGGATCTAAATATATATATATATACATATATATATATATATATATATATATATATATATATATATTATATATATACATATATACGTGTTTAGGTACCTCGTGAAGGAGTTCATTGGAACATCTACTGTCATCCTATTTAATCATCTTTATACATACTTACACGCCATGTGAGTTTACAGCCCCACTTTTACTTATATACTCTTTGGGGGAGAGAAACATGCTATTTTCGTAAACGTTACATTACATTGGATTTTTGTAATACTGCATATACTTGATACTATGGTGTTGTTCTTGCCATCGGACCGTTAATATGGACTTAGCGAGGTAATTGTTAGTTGTACTACTGGGATTGACATACCCCACCCGGGCTAGTCGCGCTAGCACAACGTTCGTCAAACGGGTGAACGTTAGCCTAATTACAAGTGTTGTGGTGTGTGATCCACAGCCTGGCCTGTTTTATTATTTGATTGCATGTCAGCTCGGTCACAACTTCGTACACATAGTGATCATTATGGACTAGCTACCCATGATATGCTTTATTACTAATCCGAGAATTTCATTACTGATACTTATCGGATTACATAATCCGGGAATTTCATTACTGATACTTATCGGATTACATGATCCGAGAATTTCATTACTGATACTTATCGGATTACATAATCCGGGAATTTCATTACTGATACTTATCGGATTACATAATCCGGGAATTTCATTACTGATACTTATCGGATTACATAATCCGGGAATTTCATTACTGATACTTATCGGATTACATAATTCGGGAATTTCATTATGATACTTATCGGATTAGAAATCCGGGGATTTCTTTACTGATACTTATTGGATTACATAATCCGGCAATTTCATTACTGATACTTACTGTTTTCTGATAAACCTGTGAACTCACTAGTCTTGTACTGAGATTTTTGCATGTTTTCTCTCAGGACATTGATGTGGCACGTTTAGGAGCACAACATCCACTGCATGTCATTCCGCGTCCATCTCAAACTGTTTTCAAGATTTAATTTGCATTTACTTTACATAAATTGGATTGGACGCGTGTTTGCGTGTTCCAAAACTATTGTTAAATGTTTTCCTGTTTTCGCTTCCGTACTACTTAAATGTATTTGGTTGTTTCATTAGAATTAAGCAACTTATATGATTTGTAATTATCGAGTCGTTTGGTGTAACTGATGCTTATCTGAGATCCTGGTTATGTCACACGCTGACGGTAAAACCCCGTTAGCGGATTTGAGGGTGTGACATCCTCCACGGACGGTAACCCTCAACCCCCTTTCACAAACTCTCTGTTGGAACCCACAAAAGTAAACCAAGCACCAAGGGGCAAAATGCAAACAATGAAAACCTATGTGGTCAATATCAAAACAATAAACTCTTCTATTCTTTTAATTACTTTTTAAATATATAGGGTATATCTAACTCATTATTTATCAAAAAACATGGTCTTTATTGAGAAAATTAATTTTATTTCATTAATAGGTTTATATTTGATACTAACAATCCTATACACGAGATTAATACAGTAAACATAAAATTAGAAAATAGTTTTTTATACAATTAATAACATTATATATATATATATATATAGAGAGAGAGAGAGAAATTCACCTCTCACCTTTTTAAAAACTTCATGCAACATTTTCACCATCAACTTTTTAAAAACTTTATAAAATGTCACTGTGACCCACTCAAGTTTTAAAGTTTCGGGTTTATGTTTAAAAAACTAATTACTTACGTACGTATGTTTATAAACGTGTCGGTATAATTCAAGTTTGTCTATGTTTTAACGATGATTTTATTTGGAGATGAGACATAATCGAGCCGTCTCGTTACAAAACTAAATTTATGTCAAATTGTAGAGTAATTCGAATTTATGTCGTCAAATGAAATGTATTATATTTGGCACGACTCTAAACAAAATTTACGTTAAAACGTAAACCAACTCAAAACATACATAAAAAAAGGTGAGGTGAAGTATAGAGTACAATTACCCCGACTCATTTAAAACTAAACTTTCGTCGTAAAATTTGCACTAACATCATCGATGGCCACCGCAATTTCCTGTAAAATTTGCAAAACCTGTGTCCTTATTCTTCACTAGCACCGTTTCTTCGGTCATGTAGGAAAGGCTAACGACTCAACACGACGGTCTCAACCTCCACACATTAGCCGGAGACATCATTCATGCCAGAAAGATTAACGGCGGAGACATTGGTCATGCCGGAAAGGCTAACGCCTCAAGCGGCGAAAGTCGCGCAAGCCGGAGAGGCTACTGCCTTCACGGATGGTAACCCTCAACCCCCTTTCACAAACTCTCCGTCGGAACCCACAAAAGTAAACCAAACACGAGAGGGGTAAAATGCAAACAATGAAAACCTATGTGGTCAATATCAAAACAATATAAACTCTTCTATTCCTTCAATTGCTTTTTAAATATATAGGTATATCTAACTCATTATTTATCAAAAAACCATAGTCTGTATAGAGAAAGTTAATTCTATTTCACTAATAGGTTAATATTTGATACTAACAACCCTTATACACGAGATTAATATAATAAACATAAAATTAGAAAATAATAATTTTTGATACAATAAATAACAGTATATATATCCTCAAAGCAAAGGTGGGAGGAGGCCACCGCCGGATGCTCACCTCTCAACTTTCATATATATTATATATATATATATATATATATATAATATATAATATATATATATATATATATATTCACCTCTCACCTTTTTAAAAGCTATATGCAACATTTTCACCATCATCTTTTAAAAACTTTATAAAATACCACTGTGAGTCACTAAAGTTTTTAAAATTTCGGGTTTACGTCGTATACAGTATACTTAAAAAACTAATTACTTGCGTACTTATGTTTATAAACATGTCGGTATAAATTCAAGTTTGTCTACGTTTGAAGACTTGATCTGCCCAAGATGCATATTAAGTTGATGTGGCTAGTGTGATATGATCCAAGTCGGGTCATACCCAATAACAAGCTAAACGAACACCAATAAATATTTATTCGTTGATAAGATCATACAAATAAATATTGACACCAATTTAGAAAATGGGTTTTCTAAAACATTGCTTTTGTAGATGAACATTATTATGTGGATAATTGTTCATGAGATATTATATGTTTATTATTTAATGTTGTTAAATAATAACAAATAAAAGGGTACTAAGTTTATAAAGTTAAAATTGGTTTCAACTTTATAAAATAAGAGATTAAAGAGTGTTAATTCGGTAAAATAAGCAAAATGGGGGGAATCCATTTTAAATGGATTTTCGGCCGCCCCATGGCCTAGTGGTCCCACCTAATTTTGTCTTGTAAATGTGCAAGACTTAACCACCAACACACTCTCCAATCTCACCCTCTCTCTCTTGCATGCAAAGGCAAAGATTTCTCTCAAGTCTCTCTCTCTAAAATCGGTTTTGGAGATCAAAGAAGGCTGAAAATTCAGCAAACAAAAGGTGCTTAGTTGGTGAAAGTTGGTGTTGAGAAACCTAGCATTCAAAGGGGTTTGTTGGTGGCTTGGGTTATCACTTACTTGAGTTCTCTTTGTTGAAAATTAAGGCACAAAGTTCATCATCTACACCTCCATAAACTCCATTTCTAGCAGCTACAAAGGTTGTTTTCTAAACATCTTATGGTTGCCTTTATTGTATGCATTTCGTATATGGATCCATGGTTGGGTTTTGCTTATTAAATGGGTTTAATAATCTACATATTAACAAGATTTTAACTCATAATCCGCTGCGTTTTCCTATAAATTAGCCTATATGGACTTTGATAATCTTGTTAAAACCCATCAATGGCAACAAGAGCCACTTATACGAATGCATACATGTATAAATCATACAATTTCAAGGTTTTATGGTGTGTTTCACCATATGGCCGAAGCCTTTAGGGCTGTTGGTTGCCCCTTTGTTTTTTCAAGATTATACTTTACATGCATGTGGTAATCTTAGAAAACTAAGTCACATTGTTGGTTGATTGTTTTGCTTGGACAAAACCGAAAGTTTTCGGTTTGATTAACCTTGGCCGAAAACTTTAGGGTTCAAAAGGGGAACCATTATAACTTCTAATACTTGCATATTGGATGTGTATATGGATGTTCATAACCTAGCCAATACCTTATGTTTGGATGTGTATTTGTGTTGTGATATTATTTGATTATTCAATTGGGTTGTAATATGTATTTATTTGGGTTTGTAATCTATTTATTATTTTATGTTGCTTTGTAATAATAAGTAGATTAGTTATATTTCTTTTACTAGTAAAAATGTATTAGGATATATTTTGTAAAAGAAGTTATACAAGATTTTGGTTTTTGGTTTGGGCCATTTTAGGCCCAAATGGGCCTCATAGCCCAAGATTGGTTTTAAGCCCAATAACCAAAGCCCAAAGAATGTAGGCCCAAGGAAGCTAGGAGCTGAAGTTGGAGCCCAAAAGAAAGCCCAAATAAATCAAAACGATGACAACACAAAATGGACACTTGATGCATTAGGATGCGGGATCAAGTGGGAGCACAACATCTCAATGCCTTGTGTCATGTTTGTCCTTTATTATAGACCCTTTTGGCACACTTGTTTTGGCCAAAAGTGTTGCCAAATCCATTGGCTATGGTTATGAACTTGTGGTTGTTTTATTATGCACGTATGGTTGATTTACGTTCATCTTATCTTATTGTGGAATTGGATAGTTAACAACTAGAAATCAACAACTTGCATAAAATTGGTTCCTTAGAAATCAATAAGTAATAAAATGGATTTACCAAAGGTTATTGATTTCATAATTAAATGGGTTATTAAAAGGAACTTTGAAATAAGTTTTCAAACAAACTACCACGCATTTGAATGCATGCAAATGCAAGGTATGAAAATTATTTTCCAAACTAGAATTTGAAAAAACACAAATCTCTTTTAAAATAAGTCAAACACCATCCTCTTATACAACACTCGAATCATTTGGGAACTTGATGTGGGATAAAGGTCACCTAACCATATTAGAGGGAACTTATGAGTTTAAGGTGGGTTTGCCATATTTATGGGATAAAGGTCACCTAACCACTTATATTAGCAAATTCATATGTGTGTCTAAGTAGGACGACTAAATTTGGAAATCATGCATTAGGATCATCGAAGCATGACGTACAAAGGATGTTGATGGGATAAACATGCCAAATAAAACATAAGATGTTTGACCGATCCCATACACTAGAAATTGTAATAGGTTACAATTGTCAAACGTTGACTACCTTTTTAATTTAAATAAAGGGATAAAGGTCACCTAACCGATATTTAAATGTAACGTTGGATACTAAATTTGATTATTAATTGTCTATGAGACAAAAGGGGTATTAATAATCAAAATACATTGATATTAAAAATACTAAAATTGAACTTTGTAAAATTGTAGATGGCTAACAACAACAACGCAATCCCGACCGTCCATAACCTATCACTAATAACAATCCTTGAAAAGGAATGTCTAAACCATGGGAACTTCATGGATTGGTACCGAAACTTGAGAATCGTTCTCAAGCAAGAAAGGAAGTCCTATGTGTAAGACGATCCCATTCCCGATCAATCCGATAAGAATGACGTAGAGGCCTTTGCCGAGTGGGTCAAGTACACCGAGTACTCTGTGCAAGTCTCATGTCTCATGCTAGCGAGTATGATTCCCGATTTGCAAAAGGACTTTGAGAACCACAATGCTTATGACATGATCACCCAGTTGAAGGAAATGTTCCAACAACAATCAAGGGTGGAGCGCTTCGAAACGGTTCGAGCACTCCATACATATCGGATGGACGAGACCCAATCGGTGTCATCTTACGTTCTTAAGATGAAGAGCCACATTGATCGCCTTGAAAGGCTTAACTGTCGTGTGTCCAACGAGTTGGCAACGGATTTGATCCTCAACTCCCTATCCAAGAAGTTTGATAGCTTTATTATGAACTATAACATGAATGGATGGGACAAGAGCATTGGTGAGATTCATTCAATGCTCAAAACGGCCGAGGCGGGCATAGGTAGAAAAGTTCTACCGGTCCTTACGATCAATGAAGGAGGTAGTAAGAAAAGGCACCCCCCGACCCTAGGGTAAGTGTTGCCAAAGGGAAGGGGCACGTCAAGGGAAAGGGTAAGGGTAAAGCTAAAGTGGAACCGCCCAAACCGAAAGAAAAGAAGCAAAAGGTTGCTCATGATGACCCGTGTTTGAGTGTGGTGAGGTAGGCCATTGGAAACGCAATTGTCCGGTCTATCTCAAAGCGTTGAGATCGAAGAGGGACGCGACGCAAACCTCAGGTACAATCTTTATGATACATGTTGAGCTAAATGTTATTTCTGTCACACCCCGACCGACGGCGGAATCATCGGAGCGGACGAGGGAATGATTGATTGTTCATGACACATGGTCGTCTAATAGTGGAGATAATATTAAAATCAGATTACAAGATAGCATGAGTTTAACATATGCAAATACAACAGTTGAAGTCACAAAAGATATTCATTTTAACTAAGTCCAAAAGTCCTAATTGTAAGCTTGCAGATAATCCAACTATGCAGCATGTCCTGAAATCATGTGAGAAAATAAAGTCAGCTAACGAGTTAGCTGGTGAGTAATCACAGCTTGATATACATAAAGATTGATTGTTTGATTGAGAATAATCCAATTCACAAGGTAATGTTAAGACTTATAATGCAATAGCGGAGCATATAGATAAACCGACACAATATAAACCCCTTGACTTGACATTTTGCAAATAATAGACTTGCACACATACACCATAGATTGACTATTTGCCTCCGGCACAATCACCACTCGACTATTCATGTGGGTGTGTTATCCAAACCAGTAGATCTACCATTGATACCAGAATTGATTGATTGATTGTATTAGGGTTCCTACTGCCGTTCAGTTTATCATAGTATGTTCACATAGTTGGAAGTAATAACATAACCTGTTTTGAATTGAATTTAGAACGAATAACAATATAATAACACGATTGAATATTGGGTCACATGATTTCCCCCAAATAAGAAATGATATAAAATGGGGTTATGAATACTCACTTGATTGATGAGATTAGAATTTGGACGTGATAGATTAGACACCAACGATTCCTTACGAGTAATCTACGGAACGGTGTCTCGAGTTAGAATAATAATAATATGAGAATTGGGAATAGATTAGTGTTTCTATTGGGAATAGGTATTGAATGAAATAACTTATTTAGTTTGAATGTCTTGAAATAAATAAACGAATTTATTGAAAGTGATTATGTTTAGAATTTAATAGAAATAAATGTATCAATACGCGTAACCGTTTGATTTATTGTTAAAGTGTGGAAAAAACAAATAACTAATTTTATTATTAATTATATAATAATTAATTAAAATATTTAATTATTTAAGAGACTAAAAGAAATGAAAATGATTTGGAAAGATTTAGATCATCTTTGGTGATTTTATAAAATACCAACTTATAATGTTAAAGAGTGAAAATAACAATTAGTAAATATTTAATGATCAATGGAATAATTAATTTGGAAAATTAATTTGTTAGTTTTCTTTTGACAATTCAAGACGCTTTATGTTGATAAAAAATAGTTTATAACTTTAAAGTTTACAAATAATTTAAAATTCTTTGTCAAATAATTTCAATAATTAGTAGGAAGATTTAATTATAACTAGAGGTAGCGTTTGGACCCATAATGATTTATTAATTTAAACCATAATTTAAAAAGAATCCATTTTATAAGAAATATCTAAGAAAAATAATCTTTGTTATATTGTTTTATAAATATTTAAATTTAAAGAAAAATTGCAGAAAATAAGTTTGATGATTTAAAATAAACAGAGTTTATAAAAATGATTTTTATAATTTTTAGGAATTTTCTATAATTTTTTAAAGCCCAAAAAGCCTTAAAAAATATATGAGGGTGCCCGGGTTCCAACCCGGGACCTCAAGGTGCTAGAGCATGTGACTAACCAGTGAACCAGGGCTCTCGGCCGCGATAGAACACAGGTTTCAATTCTTAAATACCAAGTTAACAAAAACCCCAAATCACATATGAACCCTAGTTCAGATCGATCCCAAATTGAACTACAATTCGATGTTGTTTATGAAATCAAGTTTAGGGCTTTGATTGCCCATGTGAAACCGAGTATGTATGTATGTTCTCTTACCTGGATTAAAGATTAGATTGATGGAAACGGGTTAGAAACAAGCCGCGACCACCTGATGCTCGATCGATGCCCAAACAATGATGATAATCAAATTAAGCTTGTGTGAAGCTTCAGATGGTGCACTAGACCCAAAACCCTTTATCAATTTCGGTTCTTGATGTCCAGATGATGATGTTCTATTAGGTTGCAAGTCGCGAAGGTGATGGTTGATCGATGGTGGTGTTTGCGCGTGTTTCAGATGAATTGAGAATGGGAGTCGATTAGAGACAGATATATGATCGTTCACGTTCGATTAATTAGATTATTATTGAGGTTAGTGCACGATAGTGGCTGATTTTCGGCCAAAGAAGAGGAGAAGAAATGGAAGGTGGGGTTGGGTGTTTTTGAAATTTACACAAATGGTCCTTGAGGTTTTTAACAGTTGCCACTTGAAGTTTAAAGGTTGTTTAAGTTTTAAATAATTTACAGATCAACCCCTGAAGTTTGAAATGTTATTATTTTATGTAAAAAGTTATTGATTATAGGCTTAATACAATAAAACTTATATTTTCATTATTATTATTATTATTATTATTATTATTATTATTATTATTATTATTATTATTATTATTATTATTATTATATAAACGTTATTATTACCATTAACATTATTACTATTAATATTATTATTAATAATATCATTATTAATAATAGTAATAATATATCATTATTAGTATAATAACAATTATTTTTAAGACTATTATTACTTTAAATTTTAGAAGAATAAGTAAACATTATAACACTTATAATGTTATATTTATTTAATTGTTAATCACCCAAATTAAGTATACTAAATCTCCAAAGTTTCAAAAATAACATGAAGGTCCTTTTAAGATTTAACAAAGTTAACTTTTAAGTTAACGAAAATACGAGATGTTACAGTCTCCCCTGCTTTAGGAAATTTCGTCCCGAAATTTTAATCACGAGAAGGCTGAAACGAAAGATGAGGGTACTTGGATTTCATTTGGTCCTCACGTTCCCAGTTGAACTCTAGGCCACGTTTAGATTCCCAGCGGACTATGACAATGGGTATCCGGCTACGCTTGAGTGTTTTGACTTCTCGATCTATAGTTTCCACAGGCTTCTCGATAAAGTGCATGGATTCATCTATGCGAACTTCATCGAGTGGAATGTGGAGGTTTTCATCGGCAAGACATTTCTTGAGGTTGGACTCATGAAACGTAGGATGAACATTGGTAAGTTCTTGAGGTAGTTCAAGCTTGTAGGCAACCTGCCCAATGCGCTCGACAACTTTGAAAGGATCCACATAACGAGGCGCTAGTTTCCCTTTCTTTCCAAAACGAATCACTCCCTTCCAAGGTGATACCTTAAGAAGTACGAGATCACCGACATTGTATTCCATGGGTCTTCGTCCTTTATCAGCATAATGCTTTTGACGAATTCTAGCAGCGACCAAGTTATCACGGATCTTATGAATTTTGTCGGTTGTTTCTTGTATCAATTCCGGACCGGTAATCTGTGATTCACCAACTTCAGACCAACATATGGGAGATTGACACTTTCGGCCATACAAGGCCTCAAATGGTGCCATCTGGATGCTGGTATGGTAACTGTTATTGTAAGAGAATTCGATCAACGGAAGATGAGAATCCCACGATCCACTGAAATCAATGACACAAGCCCCGGAGCATATCCTCGAGGGTTTGTATCGTTCTTTCAGTCTGACCGTCGGTTTGCGGGTGAATGGCTGTGCTAAGATTTAGTTGAGTTCCGAGAGCTAATTGGAGACTTTTCCAGAAACGAGAGATGAAGCGACCATCGCGATCAGAGATAATATCTAAAGGTACACCATGCTGACTGACTATTTCATTGATGTAAATACGAGCCAATTTCTCGACTCGGTACTCCTCACGAATTGGTATGAAATGAGCCGACTTAGTCAATCGATCAATGATAATCCAGATACTATCGTGACCACTAGCGGTACGAGGCAGCTTGGTGATGAAATCCATGGATATGCTTTCCCATTTCCATAATGGAACCTCGGGTTGTACGGGTAATCCAGAGGGACGTTGATGCTCGACTTTGACTTTGGAACATGTGAGGCATTTAGATACATACAAGGCTATATCCTTCTTCATGCCGGGCCACCAATATTGGTTCCGAAGACTCATGAACATCTTATCTGCTCCCGGATGAATAGAATAACGAGCCTTATGAGCCTCATCCATGATGGTTGCTCGAAGATTATCGCGATTCGGAATCCAAAGTCGATCTAGAAAATACAGTAGTCCGTCCGACTTGGTTTCCAATTGGAGTTCAGCACCGCATGACATTTCCTCATACATGTTGCCCTCGGTGACTGATTCGTGTTGAGCTTCGAGTATACGGGTCAGGAGGTCGGTTTGAATGGTAACACTTTGAAGCATAACCTGGCCCTTATGACTTAATGCATCGGCTATAACATTAGCTTTACCGGGGTGGTAACGAATCTCACAGTCATAGTCGTTGAGTAGTTCGACCCAACGTCGTTGTATCATGTTAAGCTCCTTCTGGTTGAAGATGTACTGGAGACTCTTATGATCGGGAATACAACACATTTAGTGCCATAGAGATAGTGTCTCCAGATTTTGAGTGCGAATACAACAGCACCCAATTCAAGATCGTGTGTCGTATAATTTTTCTCATGAATCTTCAATTGTCTTGAGGCATAAGCTATAACTTGCCTCGCTTCATAAGAACGCAACCTAGACCTTGTCTTGAAGCGTCACAATAGACAACAAAGTTGTCGTTTCCATCAGGAAGTGTTAGAATCAGTGCCTTACACAACCTTTGCTTGATGGTTTGAATGCTTTTCTTGATCAGGCCCCAAGAAAAAGGCTTATCCTTGTAGGTCAAAGCAGTGAGTGGCACAACAATCTTTGAGAAGTTAGGAATAAAACGTCGGTAATATCCGGCTAGACCAAGGAACGAACAAATCTCTTTAGGAGTTTTAGGTTCTCCCCAATTCTTTACTGCCTCGATCTTCGTGGGATCAACGTGAATCCCCTTGCTGTTTACTATGTGACCAAGAAATTGAACCTCATTAAGCCAGAATTCACACTTTGAGAATTTGGCGTAGAGTTTCTCTTTCCTCAGAAGTCGAGTATTAGACGAAGGTGGTTCTCGTGATCGGATTTGGATTTGGAGTATATCAAGATGTCGTCGATGAATACGATCATGAATTTGTCTAGGTATGGCTTGCACACGCGGTTCATCAAATCCATGAACACAGCAGGTGCATTGGTTAGCCCGAATGGCATCATTGTAAACTCGTAATGGCCATATCTCGTTCGAAAGGCTGTCTTAGGAATATCATCACCCGTAGCTGATGATAGCCTGAACGAAGGTCGATCTTGGAGAAAGTACAAGGCTCCCTGAAGTTGATCAAATAGATCGTCGATTCTGGGCTATGGGTAACGGTTTTGATTGTGAGTTTGTTGAGTTCCCGATAGTCGATACACATACGAAAAGAACCATCCTTTTTCTTCACGAATAAGACTGGAGCTCCCCATGGTGATGAGCTCGGGCGAATGAATCCTTTGTCTGACAGTTCTTGCAATTGGCTAGCAAGTTCTTGCATTTCCGATGGTGCAAGTCGATAAGGAGATTTTGCAACGGGAGTTGCGCCAGGCACAAGGTCGATCCGAAATTCAACTTGACGAACGGGAGGAAGACCGGTTAGCACCTTCGGTCCGCTGAATTTAGTAGGGTTGCAAGAACTGAAATGCTTATAGGTACAAGCATGTGAGGGTTAGGACCAACAGAGATTGGAGCAGGGTTTGCGCCTTGATTCAGATGAGTTAGGAGGGTTGGTATGACCGCAGCAACCTACCAGCTTGATGTCGTGAAAGAGGTTTAATTAAAGCAACTAAAAACAACTCTAAACTACACTCTCTAAGTTTAAATTTATAAAATCTAGACTCTCTAAAACTAAACTACTAACCGGCAAGTGAACCGATCGACTCTAGTATAGCTAAAGTAAGTCCGGATATCGAACCCACGAGACTCTGTATGGACACGTAACTAGACTCGATTAAACTGTCTATGAACAACTTAATTTAAAAGTACTTTGTAATTGGAAAAAGGGGGGTTTTACTTAATAATAAATGAACTTAAATTAAACTAAATTAGTGCTGAACGAAACAAACGAAGACAAGGAAGACTAAAAACGAGAGAGCAAATGATGAGAAAGCACTACCTAAGCTAGACTCATATACATGTTTGACAATCCTTCTATCGGCAATGGAACTCTTGTAAAACCGGGATCTAAAGATGCTAACTTAGAAGGAAACCTAGAGAAACCTCGACACTTTCAAGGGAAGCAACTAGATAAACCTAATAAGAGAGAAAAACACGGTTAATGGATTCCCCTCACAGGTTCTCCAACTATGCTAACAAGGCACCCGAAAGACACTCTACCTCACGGCGCAAGTGACTCAATACCCTAAGACAGACACTCTACCTCACAGCGCGAGCGGTCCTAAGGCAGGGGGATAGATATCGGTTGACTGATCAGACTCGGTAAACAAGATATGAAGGATAAACTAGACAGAACTCCTCACAGAGACTCTAACCTAGCAATCGCACCACACTAGACAAACCGATAACCTATCAACTTCACAGTATTAGATTAGTTGCATATTTAGTTAGTCAATTTCAAGACAAATCATTCCAATGACTCACTACGTCTAGCAAATCATCCAAAAATCGCAAAAATATAGTAAACGACCTAGCATGCACCTATTCTATGACAGACAATCACCAAGGCACACGTGGGAATGATAAATCACTACTCAAAACTGATCTAAACACACATCCACAACTGATCATTCAAACCAATATCTTCTCATTAGCATTAAACACAATCATTGTTCCAAAACCGATAAAGTTCATAATCAAACATGCATATTCATCATCAACCTAAGTAGCAACTAATGTTTAGCAAAAGAAATCATGAATAAAACAAAGTTTTCAAGTTCAAAAGTTGAATTCATAATGAAAATATAAGAATCGAACCAGAAAAACTAATGTTTAGACGGATAATCATTGAACCCAAACGTTCTCTACTCGACCCTGCTGTTTAACTCTCTCTTTTCTTTTCTTCTTTCTCGTTGGTCGACCCCTCTTGTTCGATCCCCCCAAGTTCCCTGCTGCCGTCGGTCCTTCTCGATATCTCCCTTTTTTTCCTAAAATTCCACCGACTTCTTTTTGTTTGAGGCCCAAGTCTCCATTTGTGTTAACTGATTTCATTCTTGAGCCCATGTGGTCCATCAAATATCAAAGTAAAACTCCAACTAATTTTGATGTAAGGGTCTTCTGTTGTTCTCGCGTTCTACTCAAAACCCACGTGACATTCTTCACTTTATATTGCCATAAAGAATAATTACCCAAATAAAAGAAAATTGATTTTGTAGTTACTAAAATACGAATTCAAGGTTCTGGCAAAAAATATGATTTAAATGGCATTTATTAACTTTAATCAAAATTAAGTTCTACAAGTATATAAAATCCTAAATTAGGTTATATGGAAATATTTACTATTAACCAATATATTTAATAAAACTAACTCAAAAACTTTGAAGTGTAGGAAATATTTATATAATTTATTGTATATTTTAGAGCACATCAAATATCCCCACACTTAAACATTTTTCGTCCCTGAAAAAGACTTATGCAAATGAAATCATAATCAAGTTTAAATCGGTTTCCAACATTTAGGTCTAATTACTTGTTAAAAATTTACTAACGTGTTAACCGCGATCACAAAGGTAGTTTGTCCACTTAAACCCAACCGCCGATCATCCAAGCCCCCAAGAGTATAACATTTAAGTTCAAGTATTCTGTTTTTATTAATCATGATCCTCACAAGTCGGTATCTATTCCGTTTCAAGCCTAAAGCACAGACTAAATCAAAAATCCATGATTTTCTACACTGTAAACCAATACCCACGTGTATTTAAAACTAACTTATTTTTTATGAAAGCTAAGCTGCACTATTATTTTTCTTTCAGCACTTATTCTTCTTTGCAACTCTTTTTATACTTTTTTATTCATTTATTTTTTTTTCATAACTGTTTTTCTCATTTTTTTTTCTTTTCATTTTTATAGCATATATAGTTTTTTCCTAAATTGTGCAAAACTTAAAACAACGCAATCACAACCCTAACTCAGAGGTGTTGCCAGCCAAGTCGCCATCCCAGCAGTCAAGCACATAAGCTTCAGGTCACAATTATAAGCACTAACCCAGAGTTGTTTGACAACAGAGTCACCATCCCCACGGCCAATCACATAGGCTTCGAACTTAATTGTCATCCTAACTTCACACAACACTAAGATGGAATCCTAAGGCGCCACCTAATGTGTGCCAACTATTGCTAATCTTAAATACAAACGGGTATCATACAGTGGTGCTTTTTCAACCTTCCAACAGTTTTGACTTCCATTTAGTGAGAAACGCATATAACATAATAAATGTTTAATTAGATGGATTAGAATACATCTATGAAAACCCTTCATAATTGGCTGGGCCTACCCGTGCATCCCAAATTAGACCGCTTCAATTATATTTATCTTCTCATACATATAGTAGTTGAAAACCAGACACCTGACTTTATCTATCATTTTCCATTTTTTTTAATATTGCAACATCAAAATCAGGGCAATTTTCTAATTTTCTGATTTTTTTAAAAAAAAACACGCTAAATTAAAAAAAAAAAAAACTAACACACGCAAAATAAAAAAGACTGACTGACTCAATTAAACTAAACCTAAAGACGCATGTCTTCCTATCCCCATACTTAAATTAAACATTGTCCTCAATGTGGAAATTAAAAGAAAGACAGAAATAAAGCAAGAGTTTTGGAAAAGACTTAGCTGGTAATAAGCAGATTCCAGCTGTGCACAGTCTGAATCCAAAGCCTCTGATCCTATAGCATTTCATTCGCGATCAGGAAAAAACTGGTTGCCTCCTTAAAAAGTTGTTGGATATATTCACCCGAATGGAGATTAAGTACGGGTGAATTATTCGAAACCTGCAAAATAAACAATCTACTAGGCAAACACAGCATCAAACAGACTCATGGTACAGAAAATCGACTCACAAAACAGGGAAACTCAAGTTTGAGACTTTCAAGGTGCATAAAACAAGTGGAAAAAAATGGATATGATGTTGGTAGAAGGTAGAAAGTGGTGGAAAAATGGGTGAAATGGTGAAAATTAGGTAAAAATAAAAATTTTTGAAAACCTGGGATCCCTCGCGTGTCGCGAGGGATTAAGGCAAAGTATGGCGCGATACGCGAGACTCCTCGCGTTACGCGAGAAAAAGAAGCTCAACCTGGCGCGTAGCGCGAGGTTGCGTTTTGTTCAGAAAGTTTCGAAAATTTTCATGCCTTAGCCAAATTTTGGCCCCAACCAACTTTTTACCTCTTTTTACACGACTCAAGTGGGAAAACTTACCTGGTAGCCTCCCGGTCATGTGTCAAATCGCAACCATATGATCGTTTCCCTGCAAACATTTAACACAAACACGAAAACAATGCACACGAAAACACAAAAACCAACACAAAAACTCAACGAACTACCTAAAACTCAAGTAAAACCAACTCTACAAACTCTATATAACGAGTCATCACCAAATATCACCAACTAGCTCAATCAGGAGGCTTTCCTTTATCGATTTCAGCACCGCTTCTACCCTAAGCGGTAAACAAGCTTTCAACACCGAACAACTAAGCATGAATTTCTTAATCTGTTGACTCCCTCACTCAGATCAGCCCACCAAGACTTAAATCTACTAGGTCCAAAACTCATCCTTACAAATATCCTAGTAGTTTATCAACCCGAAACATCCCCACACTTGGGGTTTGGACTGTCCTCATATCACAATCATTCTTCTATTCTCTTTTTTTTAGGAGGAAGCTACACCTAGGGGAACTCTCAACACTCTCATCCACCTTCCCCACACTTAGGGTTTCACATGATGTAAGTACTTTCCTAATCTCTTGTTTACCTGCTAACAAGCTTCTAAAATAACCAATTCACTTTCCGGATCAAACTCACAACTGTCCACATATTCAGGTAAACTTTCTAACTCTCCTACAAATCATCCTCCCAGGAGTTACTACTCTCAACTTCTTCCTCAGCAATCACCTCTCAAATTCTTCAACTATTCTATCTAAATCCTCATCTTCAGAATCTGAATACTCTTGAAACTACACACACTTCCAAACTCACTCCTTGAACTCTTGACAACTTCCTCAATCCTAGAAATCACAATTTCCTCAATAACCAGAGGTGGGACAAACGTTAATGTCTCTGGTTCTGGGAAGTCATCTTGCTCACACTCACTTGCTAACTTAGCATCCATCGCCTTAAAATGCGATTCCCAATCAATTGCCTCACCTCCTCCGGTGATGGAATGTAACGAGTAGTGCTACCAGGGAATTTCCTACCAATAGGGAGCAATATCAGCAACACTATCTAAAGGCTCACTATCCGCTGATAAAGTATCATGACACACCATTTTTCTCTTCTG